>AP028448.1:946000-1031000 GCA_036509395.1 Antheraea yamamai | reverse complement strand
GTAACGGAAAAATGTGACGGTAAATTTTTTCCAACGCCGATAAAGAAGTTTCACTTCAAAAACGGCGATTAATATAGTCATCTGAATGTATTAATTCCATTTACTTTTCTCTTGTACATAAGTCGCGTCGTCATTAAAAGTACAATAACTTTTCATAGACCGAACTGATTTGAATGAAAAATGAAATGAAGATGAAATATTACTCGAAGATAAGCTTTTTGATTTTCTTGAACAGGTTATATCATGAACGCAGTATTTTAGCAGTGATTAGCAGTGTGTTAAAACAAACAGGCATTTCTAAAATTTATTGAAATGTATTTTATTACTTATTCCTACACACTGGCAACAATTTTTCTTACAAAAATCTAAAAAGTATAGACACCTTAAGTTTACGTTCTTATAAAAGGCTACTATGGGGGTTGATATAGTCAAAAAATGCCCTAAATAAATAATATATATATATATACAGAAGATTCATAATCTTGTATTATTTGACTGTATATTTTATAAAATTGGTGGATTTCTGACATACCATAAAAACTTCCAGGAAAGTTCTAATAAGGGGCCCACGATCTTACATGTGGCAATAAACTTTTCTTTTTAGTTTGTCGCATTTTAGGATCATCCAATGTATATTCCTATCCTGCCGAGATTCTATAAAAAATAAATAATATATACTCACTCGAATGGTGGCAACCCCCTGGACAGGTTGTAAGTGGGGCTGGACACGGACACAAATTGATACGAGAGCCTCAAGTGAGAGCTGGTGACCTTCGCGTCGGTGGCGCCGTGGCTACGATGCCCGAGCGTCTTGAACGGATACGTACCTGTTCATGTGAAAATCATTATTAATTATAACCTCTACCGCGAGTTTTTGGCTGGATCTTGGAATGTTACCTAGTGGATTTTATATTTTATTCATAATCTCGTGAATTATCTCTATATTTTGCAATATCGATGGTGTTTTACGTGATACAACTTTTCGATTTACCATAAAAACTTCCTGGTAAGTCTTAACAAGAGGACCACCATCTTGTTAGTTCATTTAATGGTCGCAAGAAACTTGTGATATCATTACCTACTCGACAATGTCAGTTATAGTTTGATAGAAGATTGGTTGCTAAAACAAAAAAGCCTCTGTCGATTATTTACTTCCCACGATCGTCCACTTGTCACCGGTATTGTTAGGTGAAGATTTACATTATTACACTTTCTAGATGAAAATTTATGCTCTTGTACTTACAAGGTGAAAAATTACACCATTATACTTTATAGGTGAAGATGTACGTCCTTTTTTTTAACATAATTTTGCAGGTTAAAACCTCTAACGAGTGACCACAATTTACCAACTGATGCTCAGTGATGTCTAAGATGATAAAGACGCTAATCCTAGAAGTGCAGCTGCTGGAACACACGTAGATGTTTGGCGATAGGTTTTTAACTTCAAGCTGAAGCTAGCCAGGCCGATTTAGAAAAAGCCCTATCATCATGTTGTCGTTTCATCACTATGATTTTCTTCACCGAAAGCACCGGTTCATTCGTAAGGATTCGAACACCGACCACCGGGATGTCCAAACAAGGTAACCACTGCGCTATTAACGCTTCAACCTTATGTTTAGGTGAATATTAACACCCTTATAGGTACTTCTTAGGTGAAGACTTAGTTGACCTCTTAGGTGAATATATTTCGCAGAAATCATTAATTATTTTCTTTTTTTTTGTTGGATGCGTCTTTCTAATAAGTGTACCATTTATTTGCGAGGTGTATAGTTACCGTTGGCGGGGTTGAGGTCGTTACGTGCGGCGATCGCGTTGCAAGCGCTATACGGCGGGAAGCATTGCTCACAGCGTGACAGGGGATCGTGTTTGTAGTCGTTGTAACGCATAGTATCGTACATGTCGTTTAGGTTCTTTATTTTTGCCTGAATAATAAAACGTGAGCCTAAATAATATATAGAGGTATTTGTGTGAAACGCGACTGGGGTAGCACTATCGTTATATCTTTATCTGCGACGAAGTAGTAGTGGCATTCATTCTAATGTCTCTCCGTTTCTTTTCTTGGCAATTCATGGGCTATTCCAGCTCACTCCTTAGTAGTGGCGATCTTTTAAAGATAGATCCGTGTGAGACTGCTTATTTAGCTATAGTAACAGTGCAATATGAGAGCAACGGCGATCACCGAACGATCAGAATCCATCGCTGGTTGTCGCTGTCAATTTTTGTGATAATCAGAATTTTTCCAGGTCATATAGAACATTACAATTCTTTCAGACTTGAATATGATCACCACACATCAGATGTTAATAGCCGTAATAGTGACACGCTTAGGAGTATCTTGTTTTGGGATTAGCTGATGTATATCCAGTAGTCAAGCGAAATGATAGTTTCAATACGCGATGACATCGGCACTGTCACACACAGTGACTCTTTTAGTTTGTCGCGCTACGACATCAATCAGTGTATATATATATATAGTTTTCGAGACGTTTGCAGGTCGGCATGACAACAATGACAGTCGTTAAATTATGCATCACTTGGTATCGCCTTTAGATTACACAGTTAGTACTGTCAAGTACTTTTTAATGCTACAATTTAAGGAGGGTAGAGGTAAGAAGAATTATCTCATATGGGGGACATGTTGAGAGTGTCCAGCTCTAAGCACTAAAAAATAGTACCAAGAGCCTCCCAAATGGCGCTAGCATTGGCGAAGGTTATGGATAATCCGAAACAATCTTGTAAATATAACCGAAGTGTGATAGAATTTTTGTAAACTTTAAATAATACTTTTAAGTACATAAAACTTGTTGAAATAATTGAACAATAATGAACCCTATTGCTACTGTAGCGGCACCCTAATTTAGCGCATTTTAACGAACACTTTTTCATATACAGTGATGGTTCTTTTTAACTCTTATACTCCAGGTTTTTAAAAGTGGTAGAGTCACGCTGAAGCTATTACTGGTTTTAGGATTAATGGGTCGGCTCGACCGGGGTACTAGCACCCGACCTACAGAAACACCCACGTGAACTAACAGTGCTTGCATTGTTGCGTTTCGTTCGATCAGAGAGAGGCCCACTTCCCTCTTCCCCCGCCCTCTCTCTTCCTTCCCCCCAAACACAGGCTGGCAACACACTTGCGACTCCCCTTATGTTGCTAGTGTCTATGGAGGCCGGTGATCACTTAACATCAGGTGACCCACCTGTTCGTTTGCCTCTTATGATATAAAAAAGATGCCGTACAAGAATTACGTAAGCAGATTTTTTCTCAGACTCTCTCTCTCTCTTCAGACCGCACCCTCCTCCTGATCAGCAAAAGTAAGCAATGCTCGTACCCTCGCTCTCGCTGTCTCCCGTGCTTACGTAGACTTTATATAAGTATTTTGAAATCTGTTCTAGTTAATTAAAAAAATATTGCTGACGTAATCAACCCTAACACCCAGATCCCCCACCCCCCATGTCATCAAAAATAAGAAAATCAAGGTTCCCCCCACCCCCCATCAATGCTTACGTAATATTAACTTGAATGACCCTCCATACAACAATTAAAAGAATCGACACTTAAATGGGTAAATTGTTACCCAAGTATAACCTTATATTCAGCATTGAAGTGTCAATGAGTTTAAATTTGACAACTTTACCTGTCGCTGCTTAAAGATCTTCGCTCGAGGGTTGGTGTGGTAACCAAACCACTCACCATAAGTCTTTACCCGTTCGTTACCACCACTCAAGTTGAAAACAGCCGGAAAGTAAGGGATATTGTATGAAGGGAAGTATGATTGCTTCTTCAGTTCGTTCGTTCTATAATCGAATATTAATTTATATATATTTATATATCTGTACATCTGACTGTATAGTCCGTGTCAAACTATTTAACCGCTCTGAAGTAGACGCTCGGAACAAAAATCTAGGTATCAGAGGGACGCAGATGAGGTAAAAGTGAAGCGGACTAGCCCGCGCGCGTACCTCGCCTCCTATTGGACCCGCCTTGACATACGTGTCCTGTCAATATTCGTTTCAGTACAGTCGCATTCAGAATAGTTTTGTTGTTGTTAATTACATATTATTACTGTTTTCGTTGTTTTCTTTTTCTTGTTTATATTTGTTATTATTAGAAGACCCATCCACTTCGAGAAATGATGTTTCTATGGAAGACGTTATTACAATTTTTTTATTTATTATGAATGTATTCACAATAACGGTATTGTAACAAGCACAATACCAGCACAATAGCATATGCTACAAGATATATCCCACAGATAGAAATAAATTTTTGTAGGTGGTAGAGCTACGCTGAAACTAATAATGGTTTCAGCATGAATGGGTCGGCTCGACTGGGTTAGTACCACCCTCTCACAGAAAACCGACGTGAAGTAACAGTGCTTGTTTGCATTGTTGCGTTTCGTTCGGTCAGTGAGAGCGCCGGAGGTCCCATCTCTCCTCCCCTTCCCCCTTCCCTTACTCCCCCTCTCCCCCAAGACAGGTTGGCAACGCACTTGCGACTCCCCTGCTGTTGCAAGTGTCTATGGACGGTGGTGATCACTTAACATCAGGTGACCCACATGTCCGTTTGCCTCCTATGATATAAAAAAAAAAAAAAAAAAAAAAAAAAAAAAAAAATACTGCATAATCATTCAATTAAAGTACGCGATCACCCAAAACTCACCGACCAGGTGATTAAATGTTATTTGAATTTAATTATAACTGACAAATACATGATGTGGCGAACTGATAATAATTTAGCTTTGTCTATTACTTTATTATTCAGCTAGTCCATTTCTAGTTTTTACTGTTATTTTATTACCCCAGTAATGATAAAAAAAATATTGTCTGTTCTTCTTTATCTCTAATTCTTTGCAAACAACCTATATGTTTGTATATCTTGTATGTATATATATGTCTGCTCAATTTATATAAACAGGTTTTCCTAAACTAGCTGTCAAACCGTTTACAAGACGACACAGACGGAACTAAACTTCAATTTCATATAAAAAATATTCTGAAAGTAGCAACGTGGTCGTTATACTGCTGCATTCTTATTACTTACTGTAATAGGCAAATATCTACTTGAATCATAATTCATTACAACCAACTATATTGTACGTATAATATCGAGACAACTTAAAGATTAATAAATGTAAATGTTAAATTCCTATAATAATATTTTCAATTTGTTTTGTATTAACCTCTTGACTGATTGAGTTGACTATGCGCAAGACCGAACTTAAAGCTTTATTCAGAGCGACGAAAAAGTATGACGCGGACTATACATGTGATGTTTCGGCCAAGAATTATAATACACATAGTGACACTGGTTTCAATCAACTTTAAATGTTTTCGTATCATTAACTCAACAACTTTGTACATGGAAAGTATATGCTATTCATCAATTGCTAGGCCATTAATTATTTGGACTATTCGAATAAGTTTAAACTGTTAATTATACTTCAATTTAATTCAATATTATTCGAATCGTTACATATTCTAAAACAAAGTCCTCTGCCAAGTCTGTCTGTTTTTGCAAAAATCTAAAGGACCCGGGATAGCCTGATTAGTCCCTCAGTTCGGTATTTGCATACCCCCATACAAGGTAGACCACTAACCTGGCTGTTGTAGATCGTTCTTGCAGTTGCTCTTAAATGCACGGTCACATACACGCACACACAATGTTTATAAAATGTTTATTATTGCAATTGAAGGCCAAAAAACCACACATAAACCAATAAAATCCGGCAGCGCAAAGTTCACGTTACATGTTAGAGAGCCCAACTGTCCGTTGTAGGCGTCGCGATCGCGCGAGCCCGGAATCGCGATCCACCCTCATATAAAGAATATGAAAATGCCCGAACATCGTCTGACCGCGATAAATTCAAAAACTACTGAACGGATTTTCATGCGGTTTTCACCATTAGATAAAGTGATTCATGAGAAAAGTTTAGGTATATAATTTGTCAAGGATTTTTGATTATTATCAGGGCGGGACAACGCCCGCCGGGCCCGTTACTGATTAATAATTATTATTGGAAGTATTAACATAAGAAGTAGAAATTATTCGAGTAGTCAACTATCCGATAAGAATTTAACTATACTTATTGTTTAAGATATAAATAAAATGAAGTGGTAAGGAGAAACATCGTTATTGAATCGATTATTTTGGAATATTTAATTCGAGAAGCCTGCATAAACAAAATCATAGAGGTTTGTACGTGCATTATTCGAAAACAACTGAATAGACACCTATATTATTTTAATTTCGTAGAGACTTGGTCATTATCTAAAAAAAATAACTTGTATAGCGATGTGTCTAATGGAGCAAGCGGTTCAGTGAGCCTGCACACAAGAGGGGAAGTAAAATAACATTGTTTACAAACAAATTTGTGCTTATTTTTTTTCCCCTATACCTAAAATGAGTAGTTAATAAAACAACGCAGTCAATGTCGCGGGTATTAACTAGTTATCAATTAGAAAATGGACAATCGATTCATATATTAACGAATAATCGAAACATAATATCGATTTCATATCGATAGTCCTGGCGATCTATTGGTTTGACCGGTGGAATATTATTCCGATGCCGCAGATTCGAATTTTTCGGAATTCGCGTACACTTACTAATTAAAATTGATAACACTATCGACTGACTATGCAGGAAAATATCGCGAGGAAACCTGAATCTGAGAAATGTTCTTGTGTACTACTGTGTGTGGGGAAATATAGTACTGTGGATTTCTCAGAGTTTAAAATCGCCAATACGTCACGGGCTGGCGCGGGATGATTATGCCTATATCTTCCTTCGTGAAGAGGCTATAGGACTGCAGTGGGGCTCTGACGGACTGATGATTATGAATATACATTTTTGGAAATAGAGGCTACGTACAGATCAGCGGCTTCTGTGTAACCTGGTAATTGTTCCACGACCCATAGTAGACCTGGTTTGACCTCACCCTCGGCGTGAGCGGAACTGGGCTTAAACTTGTTATAGTCCACAATATACCTACAATAAACGAGATAATGTATATGTAAGGTGTAAGATTTATCACAACACCCATTTCTTGAGTCTGCAAAAGTAAGCATCACAATTCGACCTATTTTTAAAATTAAAACACTTTTGAAATTCCGATCCGCAATCGTTGTGTGTCACGAAAAGTCGTGGGGTTTACAATGTGTCAAATAGAGTGTTGAAAACACCGGTTCTCATCCGATCACCGAAGTGAAGCAATGTCGGACGCGGTCAGCATTTGGATGGGTGGGTTTACGTTCTTATTTTACATAGATGCTATGTGTTTATCCTCACCATTGGTTATTGTAGGTGCCGCTGTTATGTCTCCGGAACAACTCGACCCACTCTTTACCATCTTTAGCAAGTCGGTTTGCGACCATCGCACGAGCGTACTCCAGAATCTGTCAAAGTGTTTTTTATATACCAAAACTGGAAATATTACTGCGATACCGCCAAAGCCTTCAAAATTGTTAATAAGTGTCGTCTGGCTTGGCTGCATGCTCTAGATACCTTTGTCTTTTGTTTAGAATGAAAGAAACAGAAACAAAAAAAAGTATGATATTCTACTTCTTTTTTTAAACGATTTACTAATTACAAAACTGGCCAGTGCTCCATAAGTATAAAAGTTATGGAAGGTTCGTAACGCTTTTATTAAAAACGGAAATACAATAAGTACAGAAAGTGTTGCTTATGTTATAATTATTTTTATACCACAGACTACACATATATATTTATATCACTAATAAGATGCTATATTAAAATAGTCGACTAAGAACCCACCTGACCGACGGGCTTGACATTCTCAAAGAGGGTCCGATTATTGTTTCCAATGGTGGTCTCGGCGGCGACCAAACCCGACGATATTATATAGAAGTCATCTGTGGACTACATTTCTATATAACTAAAAGATTTACTACAAATAAACGACCACGTTTTAAAACGATGA
The DNA here is from genome assembly GCA_036509395.1 of Antheraea yamamai. Classification (NCBI taxonomy): domain Eukaryota; kingdom Metazoa; phylum Arthropoda; class Insecta; order Lepidoptera; family Saturniidae; genus Antheraea; species Antheraea yamamai. The sequence goes on along the minus strand of AP028448.1, from coordinate 1,023,057 downwards.
TGGCTCAGTAGATCACCACATTTGGATCTGATCTTAAAGTGACGATATAGTAACACGTTTTGTGCCAAGCCATTTTTGTTTGACATTTCCTTCAGACCATTTGATGTTTTGACAAAAAAATGGATGTATTATCATACAATATTACGATACAACACCATACAATAACATATAACTGTGGATTTCTCAGAGTTTGAAATCGTAAATACGTTGAGGGCTGCCGTGGTGATTATGCCCATACCTTCGTTTGGGAAGAGGCCATTGGCCCCGCAGTGGCTCTCTTACAAGCTGATTATCAAACGAAGTGGTAGTATCTATAGTCGACTGGATTGCTTTCACCGTGCACTTAGTGATTAATCAGACACAGTGACTCACTTTTTCATATGACGCTGTTCGGTATCAGTCAGTATACATCCAACTGGTAAGATATTTACAGGTCGGTATGACAGCAGGGACTAGTATAGGCAGGCTCGTATTGTGACTACTTTCAGTTCATTCTCTTTGTCATGTTACATTTAAAAATGTGTAGTTTACCCGTGGTAGAAGTAAAACTTTCAAAAAATTATAAAATTTTCATATAATTGATACACAATAACAATACCCTACGCCAGTTATAACATCTTTCCCCAAGAAGTTAAGTTAAGAAACACTGTATAATGTATTCTATCTCATTCACTCGCAAGTTAAATCCTATATATCGTATATGTTTGTCTCTTTTTAATGCCACCTTTCACTAATTTCAAATTAAAAATGGATTAAAGAAGTATTAAATTTAAAAAAAAAATCTGATCCTGAGACTGAGCCACCATCTCTTGAAAAATATAAAAAGCTCTCGTAACATACTTGTACAAAAGCTGGATATGATGTGAGAGACATCTTGCGTCCAGGGATCATCAATTTACTTCCTGGCGATGTTTTAAAATTCATCACGTACATCTTCTGGATACGGAGCATCGACTGATAACTTGAAACATGGAACAAAGTTAGCATAGCAGCTTCTGGAGTGTTCCTTTAACTTCGACTACCCTTTTTAATGGTATCGGTACTCTCAGGAGTAAACCATAGAAACATTAATGAATGTTTATTATCACATCAAATCAAAAACACTTTATTCAATTTAGGCCCTAATAAGGCGCTTATGTACGTCAAAACTACCACCGGTTCGGAAAACAACCCAGTCACCGAGAAGAACCGGAAAGAAACTCGATCTGGTTTATCTTTTTAACATATATATTTCAAATACATTGCCATTACAATGGTTTTAGTGGATACACAGAAAGGAGTCGATTCCAGATATCAACATCGTACACATATTTATCCACTCTATTAGTCTTTTGACACTAAAACCCGCTTGACATGGTGCTTAATCGCATAGTCTGGCAAATCGGTAATATGCTATTGGACTGCTATTTGTTGTAAAGCCTAGCACTGTTACCTGTAAAACTGTTACTGGTTTTATTGAGCCTGAAACACGGGACGACCAGTTTGTCATTGTATTTAAATCGTGCCGGTCTTTTACGAAGTCCAGCATTTCAAAGTAATTAAATAAAATGGTAGAACTTTGTAATTGTGTCCAGTTTAATTGGGACCACCAGAAAAATGCAAACCCGGCATAGTGTTTCTTTATAGTTTGTCGCTTTTGGTTCAGACAATGTATATCCCGCTGGCAACCGGCTTGCAGGCCGGCCTGCTAGCGATAATTTGTAAGATATATTTTTTTTTTACTTTATATAGATTATAGAATGATCGACATTGCGTTTACCGTCACATTGCCTTACCATAAAAAAGACTAAATCTTAACAACCACGAATTAAAAACTATTATAAACGCTATTTGTAACTGAAAGATGTTGGCAGACCTGTTCCAAGTAACGTGGGACGTGTAAAGATCCGTCAACCCTGGGAGCAACTTCACCAGACCGCTGCAGTGCTCGCCAAACAGGAAACCCTCGGGGGTTACCTTCGGCATAGACAAAGCGAATGCCAACTCATCCAGATCTCCGAGCATGTTGATCCAGCTGTGATATCAAAATGCAGTTTAATTAGCAAAACACGAGCATATTCACACACAAACACACACACGAATTTTCATTTTCAAGCATATTCATTCATACATACATTCATTCGCACAAACACAGTCATACAAGCACATATTCATTCGCACAAACAAAAAATTTATTACAGATTTTTTTTCATCAATGGAAATAAAAATTCTGTAAACTTTGTATGTGATATGTATTCTACAGGTATATTTCTTTCTAATAACTTTATAGCACATTCATTTATATCATAAATACGTTAAAATAAGCATTTAAAAAAACTTCACAGTTAACTCACTTTTCTATAAAATATGTTATAAAATAATTTCTATATAAATCAAGGAGCAGCATAATGTACTACGATAAGTAGCATAAAACTGAATTAAGTTGCAATGTTAACGAAAGAACTACGTACATTTCTTAAATTGAAATGACATAAATCATGGTAATTCCTTTCTTTAATAAATTAAAGTAAATAATATGATTACTTTACATTAAAACGTCGACTTCTTTAATTTGACTTCACTTTTTTAACTAAACTTTATACTTTTTCACACGTTAAAATCAAAAAGAGAACAACAGTCATGTATTTTTAACTAAACTTTATACTTTTTCACACGTTAAAATCAAAAAGAGAACAACAGTCATGTATTTTTAACTAAACTTTATACTTTTTCACACGTTAAAATCAAAAAGAGAACAACAGTCATGTATTTTTAACTAAACTTTATACTTTTTCACACGTTAAAATCAAAAAGAGAACAACAGTCATGTATTTTCGTAGTTTTGATTATGATAGTTTCGTTTATTAACCATTTAATTTATTACTATTTAAGTCATTATTATTATTTATTTAAATACTTTCGTTAATTTACTTTTTGGTGAAAACTCGAAAAACGTATATTTCAAAGTATTTATTTTTTTGATGAGAGGTGCAGTATATAGAATTATAGAGGTCTGTTGTATGATATGTGAAAGTAGAATTGAATCTTACATGATATCTCTGATGGTGAGCCATTGGTAGGCATCTTTAGTTGCATGATTGTATCCGACCGCCAACCCTTCAAGCTGTATGTAGTACAGCTTCATCTACAATACATATTCATTTAGATTGTCCATATTCTACTTCGATCAACAATAACTAGGTAAAGGGTCACGTACAAAATCGAAGCTAATTACTGTCCGCGTAAATATATACTTATGTAGCTATTTATTCACTAAGAGACGGAGAAAAAAAGTTTTAAAACAGTTTTAAGTTCAACCTAATTACAACCATGACACCTAGTAATAAAGTCACAAATGTTCAAAATATTATCTAATACTTACGATAAAACGAGCAAAGCAATAAATTACTCCCGACATAAATGAAAAGACAACGTAAACAACATTTAGTGTGAATTAACCTTAACACGCAATGAATAAAGTACTTTTCCCCGTTATTGTGCGTGGTTGGCGAGCCTTGGCCAAACATTTGTACCACAGGTTTAAAATCGGTAATTTTGTTCAAAATTTGATATTATTTGTTAGTTTAAACTTTGAAATATAACTTATTCAACATGTATTTAGCGAAAGTAAGATACTCCGGCTGTTAAATTGCTTTTTCGGGTATTAATTTTGCATCTTTTGAATACACTGCGGCATTGTGAAACGTGCTTACATTGGCTGGGTTTCAATCAAACTAAACAAAATAAAAGTTCACATTTAAAGTGAGTTGTTTGTTACCGAGACGTATTTTTCGCGCCAACCCGATATCTAGTTATTGTTGATCGAAGATATTCTAGGAAAGGATGTCGAAATTATAACTTGTATGAGGCAATGTAATATTCAGAAAGTAAAAATTGAAAATACTTTTACTTCATAGTATATTTTCTCAATTAAATTACATAATAACAATTAACCTCGATCACCGACTTAACACCCCTAGATTTTTATTTATAGGGGTACACGAAGCAAAAAGTTTACGCAGTAGAAATACAAAGCACTTACTCCACAGAATTTAAATTGAATGATCGTTACTTAACTTAATCCAATTTTCAAAACCCATGTTTTAAAACAATTGTACTTTTGTCGTCTTTTTGGACACGCATTACACCAAGGTTTTTAAGGATAGGTATAAGTATTTTTTATAATTATGTAGACCACTAGCGCGCCCGGGAAACGTTGTCTCGCTCTGATTATAAAAAAAAACCTTGGCAAATTGTATACCGAAACCTTCCTCATGAATCACTTTATCTAATGGTGAAAATCGTAAGAAAATCCGTTCAGAAGTCTTTGAGTTTATCGCGAACAGACAGACGGACGTGGCAGAAGCCTTTGTTTTATAATATGTATAGTATGATATCCAGTAGATTTACAATAAGAACTAAAATATTTTTTGGATTTTAGTCGTTAAAAAATATTTTTTTGTGAGGACATTATCAAGATTCGGCCCTTTAAAAAAAACTGCATTAGAAAGCAATCAAATTGTTACTGTTATGGTAGATAAATGTAGCTTGTGATAAATGTAGTAGCTTTCGATTATAAACAAAAACAATCAGATATGTCACTTATTTTCTAAGATATCGCATAAATAGTGCAAAAGGTGGATTGTTATTTCTAAAAAAAAACAAATCTTCAAAAAAAGACTATAAGAGATAGACTCCCTGTTCGACCCATTTTCCTCGATGATTTTATGTATATTTACATAATTTTTCGAGCGATCACTTCTCTATGACTGACATGTATATAGACTAGGTAAGTTATTCAATTAAAACAAGCAAGGTAAAATTAACTTCTATAAATTGAAAAAACCCCATTTTAAATGAATAGGAAAGTATCATCATGTAGACACGATTAAATCGGAATTTCTATTTCTTAAACGTTTTTAGGATATAAACCAACAATTTTAACGATACCTAAGTCAAACAACTTGGTAAATAACAGACACTCTAGTGCAACTTTCCCAAGGTGCTTAAATACATTCGATATCTGATTTTATTTATATAGATACTATAAACAGGGTTTTTTGTGGGGGTACGTGGGGCCTACATTGCCCTTAAAGGGAATTTCGAAAAGATCGAGAAATTGCTATGAATACTGTAAAAAATACAAAATCAAATCTATGTTCCTTGAACAGTTCGCGCGGCGCACAGTAGTTTGTCTCTATAGTAGAGGTTGTAAAAAAATTGTAGACTTACTATTTTCGAAAATTAGCGTGGCCCCAAAAAAGAAGTGACAAAAAATGCCTGACTATAAGTATTATTTTACGCAGTTTTTCTTCAAAAACATTATCAGTTTATTGGTGTATATTAGATAAATTTAAAAGTAGATGAATACAAAGATACAATATAATAAACAAATACCTGATACCAGTACGGATCTTCTGGATTTTCTATAGTCATATTAGCAATGTATTCCTCATTAGTGTCAACAAATTCTTCAATCAGCCCGCAAACATCTGTCTTGTTGAAGCAGTATCTGAATTGACAATAGTAATATCGCAACTTTAATAAAGCAAAGAAACTCAAGAATTCAACTTTGTGGAGAAATGCGTTTAAATTTTGCCCATATTTACACGTTCGACTTAAATTTATCTTAAAACTAAATTAAGCACTTTAAGTCAATAAGTAAAATAAAGGGAAAAGTAAGTATTACTTATGTAATTTTATATTGCAATTTGGTCGTTGTAGATAATATCACTATTTCTAACAAAAATAAGTTTAAATAAGCATTTAAAAAAGTTCGTAGTCAATTCATTTTTTTTATGAAATATGTTATAAGTCTAATGCAGACGGAGTAACAGCATAATGCACTACGATGATTTAAGTGTAAAACTGAATTAACTCACAATGTTACCGAAAAAACTATGTAAAGTTTTTTTTTTTAATTTAAGCATTGACTTAATTTATTTTACTTCAGTTACTAACTGTCTTCGGAGTCTAAGATTTAAAATAGAGAAGAACTGTGATCTATTTTCGTTGTTTCGATTGTAGTCAAGTGGCTGTTAAACTGAACGTATTCTTCTCACAATGTTAATTTACTTTCTGGTGAGAACTCGAAAATCGTAAATTTTGAGTTACATGTTGTTTTGGGTTATAAGTGCGATATACATTCTTACATTATTTGATAATAATATTATCAACACTTAATCGGTATGATCCATTAATTGTTCTGTAACAATATGTCTGCTATCTGAGGCCGTTCAAGTATTACATAAGCAGAATTTTTTTAACTTCTGATCCCCCTCCCCTTATCAGCAAGTGTAAGGAAAACTATTAGCCCCGTCTCATGCTTACGTAAACATTTATATGTAACTAATATATTTTGCAGAAATCTGAAAAAGTAAATAATAAATATTGCTGACGTAATCACCATCCAGACCTCCGCAACCCCTATGTCATCACAAATAATCAAAGACCCCCGCCCCCTTTGGTGCTTACGTAATATTAAATGTCCCCTCTTCTATTGAGTATGCCAAAATTATTTCGAGATTCCTAGGTGTGGTCTCATCAATGGATCTGCATCAATTAAAGACCTTTAAAGTATGTAACAAGAATTTTAGTCATTTTTTACCAGCACCTCCTTATCAGCAAAAGCGTGCAAAGCTCTAGCCCCTTATGCTTACAAAATTATTGGTATAATTTTTATAAGATCGCTCCAGTGTTATTGTGTTGATGAAAAAAAATGAGAATTAAAAACTTGAATATTACCGACATTATTGCCATTCAGAGCTCCTGGTTCCTATGTCATCAAATACATGTAGAGCATAGCCCTCCTTGAAGTGAGAGATTCTTTAATACTCATGTAAAATACTTGAACCGTCTCTTATGAAAAAGGAACACGTTTGTAAACATACTTCTCCATGTTGATATAAGACTGATTAGTCATACAAAAAAAAGCTTAAAACAGACCCTTCTAACACATTCTGCCAGTGCATCCAGATGAGATCCCTTGTCAGGAAACCTTCCAAGTATCCAGCAGCATATGCCTGCTTCTCATCACTTGAATCTGCTGACGTATGCAACTCTAGAAAAGCCCACCTGTAAAATTCCTTACCTTGTTTGTTAATCTGGCTAATACTCAGTACTATTACTTGAATTAGGCATAATAAGGCAGGTTCTGTTATAGACAGTGCTTCAGAACTAAAATGAAAGATAATTTATTTAATTTAGGCCTTGAGTAAGTACTTATAAATGTTGGAGTATGGCAGATTCTGAAAATACCTCAGTAATTAGAAGACCTACGTGGGGTGTAAGGAGTGTCGAATAGCATCATAAGATTTGAGACACCCAAGCCAACCTCACCTGCATGTGCAACATGCTGAATAACAACTGAGACAATGGAGAAAAAGAGGTGGTAGGGTTTTACAGCCTGATTGGGTCGCAACCACCATATATATGGCGAAAAAGCCCATCATAGTGATTTGCTTCTGCAGGTCGCGTTTCAGGATCAGCCTGTGCATATCCAGCTTTTCGCAGGCTGGCATGACAGCGGCGACCGGCGATGGATAATGTCACTCGGTGGTCACCATTGTTTTTGGATTGTACTGTGCTAATCGTTAGGCATAGTGCAGTCATTTTGCCATGCTACAATAAAAGAAAAATCTAACAAGATAATTTTCTGGGTTTATCATGAATATTTTTTTGTAATTATTGCATATAATGATACATTATAGTTTTTATACGTCATACAGATAGGGAATCAATTCCATTAATTACTATTATTTCAATAACTACATAGAAATCTGTTATTATCAGGTACAAATCTTGAAGAATACCTAGGAATAAATTTCTAGTAGGTGCAAGCCAACTTGCATAGGTGGAAGAACTTTTTAAAAACACAAATTAGTAAAAGCTACACTCACCAATAAACAAAATAAACTGATGCATTAGACCCAAGGGTAATAGGGATAATTCCTATTAGTTTTACACTTACAATAGTATGAACTTTCAGTGAAGGAAACCATAGTAATAAAAGCATGGCTTTACCGCAAGGTGAACCTTATTCAGAGTCCACCTGGCTAGCCTGAAGTCGAAAATCTGTCACCATACACCTGCCGGAGTGTTCCACTATCTGTACATGAGAGCTAGTCCCCCTTTAGGATTAGCATGCCTACCATCATAGACCACACTTTCTTTTAATATAAGTTAGAATTGTAGCAGTATTTTTAGACGTAGAATCTGCTTATGATAGCGTTCTTCTTCCAGTACTCAGGAACAAGCTCGTTCAGCTGAGTATCCCAGCACGGATGATCCAGTATATAAGCAGCCTTTTAATCGAAAGAGAGACTTATGTAAAATGTAACGAAAACATTCTAGGCCCAAGAATAACATAGAAAGGTCTGCCCCAAGGGTCCATTTTATGTGCTTTGTTATATAATATATATACATCAGACCTAAACCAATCAATTGAATCGTTTAGTAAGATCCTGCGATATGCTGGTGATATATGTTTATATGCATCAACAATTTCTGTTATTAAGGCGACAGAACAATTAAATATTGCATTATTTTATTTAGGACATTGGTTTTCTGATCACGGTCTCTCTTTACCCGAATCAAAATGTTCAAGTATAATATTCTCTGGAAGAAATATAACTGACTAGCCGACCCGTGTCCACTTCGTTGGGCGGTAATAGGCATTATCAAGCTACAACTTTTCTCTAGAACTCAATCATATATCTCTCATAGTTAAGGCAGCATTCGTAAGAAACTTTTTCGTTCGATCATTTTTTCTCCGATTCCCCAGATATTACCCCCTACAACCTCACAAACTTTACCTCTTTATAACATTAGTATAGATAATTAGTTAATAGCTTCTGCCCGCGACATCGTACGCGTGGCAGAGTTATTTTGGGCTAAGACGCAGCGGAAGCTCTCAAAAGGAAAAAAAGCCCCGATTTTAAAACATTTTTCATTGTTGCTCCGCTCCTATTGGTCTTAGCGTGATGATATGTAGCCTATGACACTCATAAATAACGTGGCTTTATATTGGTAAAAACATTTTCAAAATCGGTTTAGTAGTTCCTGAGATTACCCCCTACAATGTCACAACGTCACAAAACTTTACCTCTTTATAATATTAGTATAGACAATATAATTAGTTAATAGCTTCTGCCCGCGACTTTGTACGCGTGGAAGAGTTATTTTGGGCTAAGACGCAGCGGAAGCTCTCAAAAGGAAAAAAAGGGCTGATTTTAAAATATTTTTCATTGTTGCTCCGCTCCTATTGCCCGTAGCGTGATGATATATAGCTTATGACACTCACAAATAACGTGGCTTTCTATTGGCAAAAGAATTTTCAAAATCGATTCAGTAGTTCCTGAGATTACCCCCTACAACGTCACAAACTCACAAACTTTACTTCTTTATAATATTAGTATATAGATTATAGCCCCTGCCCGCGACTTCGTCCGCGTAGTAATAGTTACTACTCTGGTTTAACGCTGACACACAGCAGAAGCTCTCAAAAAGAAAAAAACATCTCGATTTTTAAACATTTTTCATCTGTGCTCCGCTCCTATTGGCCTTAGCGTGATGATATATAGCCTATAACCATTCTCGACGAATGAGCTATATAACACTGAAAGAATTATTGAAATCGGACCAGCAGTTCCTGAGATTACCCCTTACAACGTCACAACGTCACAAACTCACAAATCCACAAACTCCCAAACTTTACCTCTTAATAATATTAGTATAGATAATATAGAGCTATCTTACAATGGTCAAAGCATTCCCTTAAAAGATCATGTAAAATTTTTAGGTATGATTTTGGACAAAAAATTGTCTGGTCTCCCTCACATTAATTTTCTCATCCATAAATGTGAAAAATCTATAAATATTCTCCATACTTTATCTGGAGTTTGGTGAGGTTCCCATCCCTTTTCACAAAAAAATCTCTATAATGCAATCATTCGCAGTCATTTGGATTACGGAACATTTCTTTTAGACTCATGTAACAAAGCAGCATTAGACAAATTAAATAAAATACAATATAAAAGCCTTAGAATCATCATAGAGGCAATGAAATCAACCCCGACAAATGCCCTCCAAGTAGAATGTGTTGACCTTCGATTGTACTTGTGCAGACAATATATCTCTGACCGGTATCTTTTTAAGCTTTTAAAATTACTGTTCTTGAGGCACATTAATGCCAGCTGCAGCACAAGCAAAAATTATTTATTTTAAAAAGATAAGTAAAATAAATACATTGCTTGAGAAGAATAAGGATGCAGACTGAGTTTGCACCCCTGTGACAAATATGCATAAGACAGTCCTCATACTTTATTGTTTAAAAAAATATATCCCATTTTTTGACTGCAAACCCAACCCTGGCTCTCATATTGGAATGGCTTATTGTTCCTAGTAAAATGAACAGATTGCCATGATACAGAAAAGATAAAGAGAAAAAAAAAAATGACTTCTTTAATCTACGAGTTGAACTTATTGCACTATCTAAAACTAAGATCTATACTCTAATCATATACATATACATGGCTAGCTGCACCCACACCTTCATCCGTGTGGAACCTTATGTACGAAACAGTTGCTAATAAAGTCATCTGAATGTATTAAATCTCATAACTCATCTACTTTAATTACTTACTTAAGTCGCATCGTCATTTAAATTACAATAACTACTGATAGTACAAGCTGATTTTAATTAAAAAAATTAAGAGGTTTTATAATGAATGCAATACTTTAGCAGTGATGCGTGTTCATACAAACAGACATAGAGACATTTCTAAAAATGATTGAAATGTAATTTATTACCTGCAACAATTTTGTTTGCAAAAATCTAAAACGTACAGATGCGTTAGATTTACATTCTTATTATATGTATAGGTGAAAACTGTTATTATACCTTCGTAATATACCTCAAAATAAATATAAAATAATATAAATAATAAAATAATGAAACAAAGAACTTACCCTGTGCTATTAATTTCGTTTTTATATGTTGCTTTTGCGATAAAAACACTTGGTATCTCAGTATAATACTCTGTTACTGTCACCTCTGGCTTATGTTTATCCCATGTGACATAACCGTAGATACTTTCACAAAATTTTAAAGAACTAAGTAAACTAGATATGAATAAAATAAAATATATTTCGCGTCTACTCATCTTGAACTGTCGTTATCCTCTATTGAATGCCTTTATGAAACACTTTATAACATTATGTTTTTGTACGATAAGCATTTGTATATTTATAACGAGGAAGCTGATAATATATACGTAAATAGTAAAACCAGATGTAAACAAATTATAGCTTTGAACCTTTGTTTGAAAACATGTGAAAATGTGTCATCTAGTTGACATTTGGCCGTTAATCACAGACTACACCTACAAATATTTATAGGCTGTAAAAAATATTGATTTTTATTTCACTTACCTATGGGGAAGACATTAGATGATTGTTATTTATTACACAAGACATGTCTTATTTTTTTATTTTATCTACAAATAGCTTTGATGATAATCAAGTGAAAATTTTAAACAAAGATTTTACTTTTTATAGTATAACATTAATACATGTATAAATAAAACGACATTTATAACAAAAATCGCTCTTTATTTCACTCATAATTTCATCTAAACTATAACAAATGAGATCACAAGAAAACGTCAGTATATTTGGATCAAGTTGCTGACAACTTCATACCGATTTCGCCACACTTATATCCAACTTCCCTAAGCAAGTAGGGAGTACGTTCATGCGCTGGAGCATTCAGCCATTCGGTTGTGTTGATGCCGACAGCTGCGTAACCTTGTTTCTCCAGAATATCGAGCACGAGTCTGAACGGACCACGAAGTCTGTTGCTATTCATAGAGAAGCAACCCTGCCTGAAGTTCAAGACGCATACTCTGTGGATGTATTAGGAAATGTTATATTTCAATGATTCGAAATCATCAATTTCAATTAGTTATTATGAAGATCATAAAGAAAGAAAGAGCAACAAGAATGGTATAAAATAATAGTTAACATAATAGTATAATTTTTTTTTTATCCTAATAAGTCTTATGTTGTCAGCAGTATAGAAAAGAACATAGTACATACTGAAAATAGAGGTACTGAACTACTTATAACTATAAGGTAATATTTCTCACATGATGCAATCACTCGGTAAATTAAGTTGTTCTAACGACACTTTCGTGTTCGTATCAGGTCTAGTTTGTTTTAATGGACACCCTCTTTTTAGACACATCATTAAATCTGAAAAAAAAAACTTATATTACACTATCACAAACATTTGAAGTAATTGATAAATTCAATGAAATCATTGAAGAATTAGAGAGGATAAACAACTAGAAAATGTTGAAAGGAAATTATTTTGAGCTAAATTTAAGTATTATTTATACTTCAATATTACTATTAAATATATATTATATTTTATTGTATTATTTATGATTTAAGTCGCATATTTATCGAAACTGACAAGAGAAATTCAATTGAAAATATATTAATAATATATTTAAAAAAATAGTATTTCAGTAAAGTAGTAGTTTTCGAACTGACTACACTGTTAATCTGGCAAGGCCTTTGCAGTTTCACCGGTCTACGTGAGTGAACACGGTGAGCATCGCTCCTTATAGAGGCCGTCGCGATATTACTACTCGACATTTTTCATTTAATTTTAACAGTATTGAAAGAAAAGATACATTTTAATATCTTTAAAAATAATAGGTGGTAGAGGCATGAATGGGTCGGCTCGCCCAGGGTACTAACACCCGACCCACAGAAATACCCACGTCAAATGATAATATTTTGCATTGTTGCGTTTCGTTCGGTCATAGAGAGCGCCGGTGACCCACCTCCCCTCTCCTTCCTACTCGCCGTCCCTTCCCTTCCCCCCAAACACAGGATCGCAACGTACTTGCGACTCCCCTGGTGTCGCTAGCGTCTAAGGACGACGGTGATCACTTGATCACGGTGATCAGGTGACCAGCCAGTTCTTTTGCCTCGTATGATATAAAAAAAATTGTTTTAGGATTGCCCTTACAATCACATAGAGTGCGCCCTTGATTGTGCTGTAATGGACAAAGAAAACAAAAGTTAATAATTCATGTACTTACCAGCAACAATCCCACAAGGCAATGCAACATTCCGGACAACATATTCAGGACTTCCCAGACCCTGGGCCAAGGAATTCTCCAACTCAACACTTAACACCGAAACTGGGTACAAGGATTTTGCCTTCGCCAACACCGCATCTGGCAGGCTGTACTTTTCACTATGAAACATTCTCACAGCCTCATAAAGCGTTAACAATTGGAGATAGTCCAGAACATTATCCTCCCTGGCTAAATAATTATCCAAAAACTCTTGCGAAAACACTCGACTGATAAGTTTATCCTCATAGTGTCCGAGAGAAGCTAATTCGAGACACATCTTCGTCCAAGGTAGTGCAAAACTCTTGCCATCAAGTATAGGATTCAGAGAGATCTGCCTACGGATTTCGTTCCACTGCTCCAGATCTGGGGTGAAGTTGTTGTTGGAAAGGCAGTTGATAAAACCGAAGAGGATATTGGTACGTGCATTAGCGAGAACCACAGGGCTAGACACTGCTTGATTGCAGAGATACTCCATGAGGGTTAAATTTGTATGTGCCTGTGTAAGGTTAAATACTGCCTTAACCATATTTCATTATAGTAATAATAATAACCAAAATAACCTCAACATGTAAGGGTTCCATTGCTTGGCACAATGCCTACTCTCGACATAATGTAACGACCTTATCGTTATTAGCGATAGCGATCCGAAGTCGATTAATCGATATGTAGACGTAAAAATCAATTTTTGAAATCGATATTAAACATCGAATTAATCCAGTGAATCGATCTACAGCTATAAAATCGTGATTCAAGTTTTTTCCATTTAGATAATGGAACTGGATGACTGGGTCGCTTTCAGGCCGGCATGACAGCAGCGACCGGCGATGGATAGTATGTCTTTCGGTGGTCGCCATTGTTTTTGGATTGTACTGTGCTTACCATCAGGCACAGTACAGTCACTTTGCCGAGCTACAATAAAAAAAAAAATACTAGAACAATTTTTATGTGCAGGCTTCCTCACTATGTTTTCCTTCACAGTTATCTAATAGTGCCATCAATATAAATTAGCAAGTTCACACAAATTAAGAAATGTTTTTGGGTACATGTTGGGGTTCTGATATGTGGACATCTAAACAATAATCCACCAGTTAAACTACTGGACCATCAGGAATTTCACACTTATTATAATAGTATATCTTAAGAGTTTTGATGAAAAAAATTAAGTTATGATGGATCTGTCTTATTATACATGGATTTCATAAGAATCGAATTCTATGAGCTTTTAAGAAAGGCCAGTAAAGTCTAACCCTAGCATATGGTAAATATCTTTATACAAATTTAACGTTTTATCATTTCCAATCACATTATCTAGCCACCCAAGTAGAAATTGTTGACAAACAATTTCAAATGTCGAGAAAGTAGCAGTTATTAGAAATTATCCTTTGAACTTGTTTCTTTTTATTCTGTAGTCAGTACAGCTTTAAGTCAATCAGTACTCAAGTTCATGAGCAATTTAGTTGGAATCCACATGAGGTATCAAACGGGGATCCTCTTCGTATTTACTCAGTGGTAGTAGAAATGGTTAAAAATCGGATTCATAATGGCAAATGTACAATAAAATATGGACTTTTCTTTATGCAGTCCCTAATAGAAAGATTTTGGTGTAACGTATATAGAGATTTTTTTATCGATATTATGTTAAGGCTTGGATGTGTGTCGAAAATAACCTGGACTTAGAATTTTTAGCAATTTCTCTTATAAAATCTTCTGAAATACGAAAAGAGGAAGGGACGATTAAATGCAATAAAAGAATACATACAATCCTAGACAGCACTCGTGCGATCAGCAAGGCCTTCTCAAAGTCTATCTCTCTGTGAACCGCATAATTCGCAATACCATCCATTAGCTGCTCATGATAGTACTCCGGATGCTTTTCCAATATGCGTCCTTTCAACTTCGCTGCCGTCCTAAGCACATCATCGTACGACAAGTGATGTATATTTTGCGCTAGTATGTCACAACATATACGCAACAGTTGCACCCTCGTCGGAAACATTTCTTCAGTGCAATTAACTTGGCAGAGTGACCAAAGTATAGATTTCGCGATCTGCATGTCTATCTCCTGATCATGTAACAATAGACCTGTGACAACATTATTTATACACCTGTCCGGAAGATGATGAGAACAGCAGAAAGCTAACATCTCCCTCAGTAACGGTAAATCATCATTGTCTATCTCCAATGGTAGATGGATTTGGAATGTGAGAGGTAGGGCGAGCTTTAAGGCGTCAACTAGATGATTTTTCTGATCAAATCTAGACAAAATAAAGTCCAGGAACATAATCTGTCGTATGTTGATTTCGTTAATCTGACATCTTATTATCTGTAGCATTGTTTGTACTATCAGAGAGTCGCTAGGAACTCCAAGATATGATAATACCTTTGTGGCGTCGATAGCTTCGTTCACTTCAAGAGAACGCGCATGCTTTTTGAAATTCTGACAGAGAACGCTGAACGATGGGTCTTTGATTATATCCTCTGGATTTTGATAAAATCTGGAGAGCATCGAATAGATAGAAACTATAAAAAACACTAAAATTATTCAAAAAATATCATTTAAATGAGCAAAGAAGAAATTTCTAAAAGTCCCTTGAACTATAGTACTTACTTATCATCTTTTTGGAGTTGGAATAGAGTTCTGAAGGCTTGCAACATGTGTTTGGGCGTTAACTGTGGCAGATTATTCTGTACGGCGGATAAAACATCTGAAGCACTTGGTGCTGATTTGATCGTTAGCATAATCCCATCGGGAGCCTTTGTGCGGGTCAACTCTGATACTGTAACATTTGGAAAAAAAATAGTAAACTTTAAGGCAATAATTAAAACGACGTAATATTGTAACATATGCTGGGTTGAGGAAAAATGATTTTCCATGGTTTAGTTTTTTTCAAATCAAAAATACTTTAGGCCCTAATAATGCGCTTATGAACGTCAAAACTACCACCGGTTCGGAAAATAACCCATTCATCGAGAAAAACCGGCAAGAAATTCAATCGGGTACATTTTTTTAACATATATATATTTCGAATACGTTACAATACCTACAATACCGTTTTTAGTGGATGCACAGAGAGAAGTCAATTCCAGACATCACCATTGTTCACATATTGAACCCCTCTATAATAGCCTTTCGACACTAAAACCCGCTTGACATGGCGCTTGAATTTACAGTCCGTCAAATCGGTAATATGTTTTGGGACTTTATTGTAAGACCTAAAATTATTAGTTAAGTAACTATTACTGGTTTTGCTAAGTTTAAAACATGGGACAACCAGGTTGTTACAGTTTCTAGTATTTAGATCATGCCGGTCCTTTACAAAATGCAGGGTTTCATCTTTTTTTTTAGGTATTTGAACAGTTTTAACGCGATTAAAGCATGATCGGCGTGTAATTACGTACGTCAGTTTTGCATGTTGGCTGGGCACTTACTAAAAATACATAAACGGGTTTTGCGTTCCCTAGTACTCTGCAATCGAGTCTTGCTTGCCCCACAAAATTAAGGACCTATCCTAATAGCCAAGCTAAGCAATGATAAAATTTTTGATATTATATTTCTATTATTAATTTATAATTTGAACATGTAACTGCTTTGAAATAGTTTACTTATAACTATAGCATTTGAGTACAATGAAGATCATTAATTAACAAAATAAGGAAACAAGTTTTGATGCTTTCACTATGAATTACAACACTAAATCAAGGAAACTCAAATATAGTTTAAGAGCTATATTTTTAATGTATTAATCCTAATACTGTAATGTACCAAAAAGGATGGATCTTATGTCTAACACATTTACCAACAAAACCAGGTGCTAGATGACGTAAAAAGCTGAGGATTTAGTCCTCTGCATATTTAATCTGTGTTATGTAATTCTTTGAAAAGTAAGTCTTTTTAAAAACACATTAATAGTTTTAAAATATTACTGCTTGAGGATAGACATCTTGAGCTTAATGTTGGTCGTCTTAGTTGACTGTTTCTTAATACACCCCACCATATACTTTTCAGTAACAATGACATTCTGAAATAAGCAGAAGAAAGATGGTAAAATATTTGGTATAAATAGTATAAAACAAAGTCTCCTACCGCGTCTTTCTGTCTGTTCGCGAACTCAAAAACTACTGAACGGATTTTGTTGCGGTTTTCACCAATGGATAAAGTGATTTATGAGGAAGGTTTTGGTATTAATTTGTCAAGGATTTTTTTATAATCAGAGCGGGACAACGTCTGCTGGGTCCGCTAGTTTGGTATAAATGCAAATTTAACATGTCACTCCTTTATAATATATCTATACATATAATAAAAATGAAGTGTCTGTATGTAATATTAATTTTTTTTTAATATTTGGGTATGAAAGTATACACGCGACTGACAAAAAAAATGCAATTTTTAAAATTTTTGTCAGTCTGCCTGTCTTTTTGTTCCGGGTAATCTCCGAAACGGCTGGACCGATTTTGACGGGAATTTCTCTGGCAGATAGCAAAAATTACAGCGGGATCACTTAGGCTACTTTAAATTAGATTAGCTGTTAACCACAGCTTCGTCCGCAATGCTATCTCCAAAACGGTTGGACTTATTTTCACGGAACTTTCATCTGCAGATAACTGGCCTTATAAAAAGTAATTTAGTTAATTTTAATTTAGACTAGCTGTTAACCGTGGCTTTGCCCGCAGTAATATCTCCGAAATGTTTGAACTGACCTTCAAAAAACTTTCACTGGCAGATAGCTGACCTTATTAAAAGTAATGCAAGCAATTTTAGTTTATACTAGCTGTTAACCGTGGCTTCGCCCGCAATGTTGTCTCCAAAACGGTTAGACCGATTTTTACGGGACTTTCACCGGCAGATAGCGGACGTTATAAAAGATAATTTTGTCTATTTTAATTTAGACTAACTGTTAACCGTGGTTTCGCCCACAGTGCTATCTCCAAAACGGCTTGACCGATTTTCACGGGACTTTCATTGGCAGATAGATCTTATAGGAAATAATTTAGGTTATTCTATTTAGAGTAGATGTTACATTAGTTAGTTGAAATTTTGCAAAAATATGTTGTTCACTGTAAACATGTGTGTTGTACTGTACTCCAAGAATAAATATAATTGAAATTCATATATCTGTATATAACTTAAATTATATTGTCTTTTTGGTCATTTTGGCGGCCATTTTGTTTAATTTACTGCGCTTTCGTTTACATAATATATAAGAATATTGTATCCAGTTCAATGAGTACTATTTAAATTGTCGAATATTAAAAACTGCTTAGACAGATATAAAGTTTTGTAACTTGATTTATATTTATGCAAGATTTCAAGACATTCATTGTTTACAATTCAACATTATAATTATTAATAGTAATTTTGAAGATAGAAGGGGTCTTTCTAATTAAATATTAGACCATAAAAGCATTACTTATTGGCAATATGGCAATATTATATCATTGTAATAACATGTTTAAGTCATTGTTTCATTAGAACCTTGCACAGTGTAAGTGAGCACTTAGGTAGTTATATGGTGATTTAAGGTTCCAAATATGTTATTGATGATAAACCTCACTTGACACACTGTTAGTATTTATATATCTAATGGACATGTAATGTTACATGTTATTGTAAGTGGTGTGTGTATAGTACTTACAATTGTTTTTAAAGAGCATTTTTACAATTGTACATGGTAACACAATTTTATATTTCTTTAATACAATTTTTTTAAATGTGTGCGGTGCTGCCGGTACAGCTAGTTATAAATAGGATCAAAGATGTTCTGGTATATTTTTTTTAGAACTATTGTAAAGCTGTTTTTTTATTACTTTAGTACTTAATTCATTCCTAAATACCTAATTCTCTAAGTATCATTTAGATATATTTGCGAGCCTGTCTCCTATGTCCTTTATAAGCTTTAGTGTACTTATGAAGTGATCTAGTTGTGAAATGTATGTAGTGCCAACTGGGAAGTCTAAAGGATAGCCATATTTTATTTTCAAAATCTGAATGCAGAGATGTATTATAAGCCAAGGATAGTCTCCTATGGATATAGTTACAAAAATATGTCTGCATATAACATTATGTTTAAAAACATTGTCGAAATGAGTAAAATGACTATAAAAATATTACATAGGAATGCTCCGAGTTTTTGGCGGGATATTGGACTGGTCTGGTCGGATTTTATATTTTATTCATAATCTTGTATTATTCAACTCTATATTTTGTAAAATTTACAGTTTGGTTATTGTGCATAAGTGAGATGAATGGAAAATAATAACATGGACTATGACATCTGAGATGCCACAAAAACTCCTTGGAAGGTTCTAACAAGAGAGCCACCGTCTTGTTGGAACATTGAAATTATTCACATGACACTTATTGTGTAAAATATGTTGTAATCTCGATTGAAACAAAATATTGACAGTGGCAAGTGCTTGTGCGGAGCCAAAACAAGAAAAAGAAGAAGGTATGCTCCTAATCGTATCGCAAATCGCAAAATTGAATATAAAACATTTTGTAATTAAAATGTGAGGTTATATTAAGTTTATATAATATAAACAAATTGATTTTGATTTATATGGAAGTATTTATATCACATAATATTTATAAACCTTACGTAAGTGATTAAAACGAATTATATACTACGCATACGATTACAACTTACCTTATAATAGTTGGTGAGGTCGTAAAACAAAAAACTATTGTATTCCAATGATATTACGTTATCAATAGATATTTATAGATTTTAAATAATCGTTCTAATAATTGATTATAAAAACATACTGACGAGGTAAATAAAATAACATAAATAAACCCTAAATTATAACAATTTCCAATTATTGACATATATTATGATTGTTGACATTTGTCACAAAAAAGAAAAATTTTGACATGCGAAAATTTAAATTGAAACTTAATAATTTTAGCGCTTTATAAAAAATAAATTACATATAATAGATACGGACTTTCATGACACACATGAGAACCACAGAGATGAGAACTAGGATTGTTCATAAAATATCAATAGATTGAAATCTCGTTATTTTTAATTAAATATATTGATATAATTACTAATATTATTTATAGAACGATATTAAAATTTGGATATCGGCGATCGATATTTTTTGTTATATACATCATCATCTTACCCTTATCCTACCTAGGTGAAGTCGATACATTGTTTTCCTTTTCCCCTCTCCTCTTTGAGATATCATCTCAGAATTCACACCTTTTATACACATGTCATTTTTCTCACACTTTATCCATACCTTTTTCGGTCTCCTCTACAATTATATCTGTCTACCTTCATACTTAAAACTATTCTAGCTATATAGTCTTTCATATCTCTATATGACGTACCCGTATCATGCCAACCTATTACTTCTGAGCTTCTCTGTCACTGGTGATATTTTCAAACTTTATCTGTTACAGTAGAACTTCGATAAGTTAAGCCTTGATAAGGCAAAAACCTCTATAACTTCAAAAAATAATCTGGTCCCTTCCCTTCAAAACTTAAAACTCTATTACTTAAAAACGCACCCTCGATAACTTAAACTAATAATTTCAGTAAGAAAAAAGTCTCGATGAGCAGATGAGTAACTGTTTACCAATGATTCATTTCAAATGAATGTACAAAACAAAAGGTTTCTCGAAATATATTGATTGCAAATATTTACAAGTTAAATTGTTAACACAAACAATAAGTATATAATCCCTTTTGTTTGTTCCATTGCTGGTACAGGAGTTGACCAGCTTGGGGAGAAAGCCTTTCCAAAGCTGTTCTTTCTTTTTTCCCTTTAGGAAATGCAAAGAAATAACTATTCGTACGGCTTACTTCGAATGCGTTGATCAGTATCATGTAGTTTATAATAGTTGAATTTGATAATTAGAAGTCCCTATCTAGTACATCCAACGGTACGTCCTAAAAATCTATTGACATTTCGATATTTTATACTAATATATTCAATGTGACGAAGTTATTAAAATCAAAACATTGATGTGTATTTATAAACGATGAATATCGAACATCCCTATTCCTACATTATGGTCAAATTGTCATAACAAACACTAAATCGATGTAGGTATTAGATATTGAAATTATAAATTCAAATATACCTATAACTTCATAAATATCCGTAAAAATGTATGGAGTAGAAGTAGTAAGTTCACGACCTGATAGAGAGATTCGTAAACAAATTATCACACCGGGAGATTACAATTTGGTCCCATATGAAGATTCCCGTTGCCGGATCACGTTATCTGATGTTGTTTGCACAAACGACGCTGGAAACTGTGATATAGACAGGGGCAGTCGAATATTCAGTAGTGATTTCGATGGAAACGTCCTCATAGGCGACTCTAGTCATTTTTTAGATAAAGATTTCGAATTAATTCTCCAGCGGATGTGCTGTGGTGAGCTGTGCACAGGTAATATAATATATAGGGACAGCGAGAACGTACTTGTAAAGGAGATATCATGCAGAATACTATTGAGAGAAGTGACTGAAGAACAGGTGATTAGCGACTGGAGTTGGGAGAAACTTTATGAATCTTGTTTGCATCATAAGGTATCTATAATTTTTATTCATTAAATGTAACTTTTAAACAGTTAAAGGATTTTTTTTGTCAACCAATCACCCAGATTATTACGGCCATTGTCGAGTAGGTAATAACATTACAAATGTCTTGCAATCATTTCAATCATAGTAATCTGGTGAAGTTGTTAAGGCCTTGCCAATAGCGTAATCAGTTAGAGAATATTTTTTTATCTTCCAACAAGATACTGACCCCCGTGTTAGAACTTTCCAAGGAGTTCTTGTGTTATTTCAGAATTCATGCTCTGTGGTATTATTTTCGACCCATTTATGCACAATAATTGAACTATAAACTACCACCAATATAACAAAATATAGGGTCAAATAACACAAGATTATAAATATAATATAAAAGCTACTACATAACAGACCAAGATCCTGCCAAACACTAAGTAAAAAGGTTATAAAATATGTAGTAAAATTATTACAAAAGATTATTAATTACAAAAGAGATGGATGGAAGAATATCATATGTAGCAAAGATACAAATTGTAAGATGGATTTGTGGTATTAAGAATAAGTATCAGAGGAAGTTTGAAAATAGCACCAATGACAGGAAAGTTGAGGAATAAGTTAACATGGTATGGGTATAGCATGAGGAGAGATGAAAAATCATAATAACCAGAAAAACTGTTAATTAGGAAAGTAGTCTATTAAGAAATATAACAAATAAAGGAAAACTGGAGAAGGTATGGATGGATATGTGTGTAAAAGGTGATGAAAGCTGTCAGAGGAGAGTGGAAGTGGAAAATATTTTGTACAGACCTTTTTGATTATGATGATCATTATTATCATCATCATCATCAGCCTGTAAAAGGCCCATTGCAGGGATGTAGCCCTCTTCGCACAGGAAGGTATGGGCATAATCACCATGACAGCCCACAACATGTTTACAATTTAAAACTCCGAGGAATCTATAGTTCTATATTTTCCCACATAAGGTATACGGTACTACGAGAATGTTTTTCAGGTTCTAGTTTGATAGTGTTACCAAGTTAAATTAGTAAATGTATGCGAATTCCAAAAAATTAATTGGTATTATAAGTAATTATGGCATGCATAATGATGATAATATTATATTGAACCAAAATCCAGTCTCAAAATCCATTTAATTATTTTGTTTTAGGAGTGTGGAGTAGAGCTGGTGAAAGAAAAAAGAATCACTGATGCATTTAGAAGGTTCAGTAAAGCATTGAAGATGATTACAGCGATAGAGCCAATTGATGCTGAAGTGATTGAAGAGAAAATGATTGATGAAATGTTAGATGTAAAGGTATTGTTATAAGAAAATATTACAATAATTGTAAATAGTAACAATATATACAGGAAAACTTATAAATATAAGCCGATTTTCAAAACTATGTAGAAGTTTTACACTAGTTTGAGTTAATTATTTCTATAAAGTACATTTTACATTGATTTCAGTATCATTTAGGATTTAATAAAAGCATTGTTACTGGTTTTGAGGGAACTGTGATAATCTATGCCAAATCAAATAACTTTTGCTACATATTCCAGTATTAAGTAGTTTAAATTCCGTCTGATTATTTAAACATAGTCTGACTGCAACTGCTGTACCTGCCATAGGTACGCTAGACTCAGACTCACATGAGATAAAATACCTAAAGATGGGTTATGCATTATGTCTTAAGATTGTATATTTCCAAGAATTCAAAATTCATGGTTCTTACAATTTTTAATACATTTTGTATGTCTCTACACATCATTGATTGTGTGTTGTAATCGGTAAATTTTTACAATTCTCCATAAATATTCTACAAATCTAGGGGTCCTTATTTACCAAAATGAATAGTCAATAGTTGTTAGTAAAATTAACAACAATGGACAGTCATCCAACATATTCTATCATTAAATGTCATGTAGATTAAATTCATGCTTTACAATGTTTATTTCAGGTAAAATTGTACAACAATCTAGCTCATTGTCAATTGCAGTATGATGAATATTTAGCAGCACTGTCGCTATGCAACAAAGCCTTGGAATTGGACCCTAATAATGTCAAAGCTCTATATAGGAGATCTGTAGCTCACGATGGGCTACATATGTTTGAAGAAGCATGGAAAGACATCCAGCAGACACTAACACTAGAACCGGATAACAAGATGGCCCAGCAGAGAGCAAAACACTTGAAACCTAAAGTTGAGAAGTTGAAAAATGAGTACAGTAAAGTTGTAAAAAAAATGTTTGCTTAATGTAATGAGCTGGAAGTTGAAGGTTATTTGATTTCAAAGAGTTATTAAAGTGCATATATCTATAACTGGCCTCAAAGAGGTCCTTAATAACATTTGAGGACAACTATTGATTGGTGGCTATCCATGAGGACTGAGTACGAATTTTTGGTGTCGCGGTTGGCCAGTGTTGCCAACTACGCATTTAAGAGCTGAATGTAGAAATGTTAAATGAAATTATATGTGTTTATGGTGTTAGAATACTGAAAATTTGGACAAGTTTATAAAGGTCTAACTTATTTCTATTATAGATATTGTTGTTGGAGCAATTTCAGTATAACGTAAAGGTTTTAAATGTTTTACTTTTTGTGAAGCGTTTCACAAGTTTAGGAGACACCCATGAATTATCTCATGCAGGTTTTTTCTATTTTAGGCTGATTTATCTTTTTTTTTTTTTTTATTTTATCTTATTCTTTGGCCTTTGTGAAAAATTCCGCAATTCTGCCAGTGTCATGTACATAAAGCTTAATTTCTACGATAATGGATCAACAAAAGATCTGAAGTTGATTTAGACCACCACCGTATGACTAACATAGAACATAGGGACAATACACAATTGGGTTAGTAAGTACCTAAACATATGAGTTAGTAAATAAATATGTATAATTTATCATATAAGCATGTATAGCACAAGTAAGCATAATGTAACAAATAATTAGAGCTTAATTTTATTAATATAGATATATTTACACAGTACAGTAATAAAAGGCTGATTTATCTTCTACTTTTTATTATGTTTGACGTAATTTTGTGGGTGACATATTTATTAAATTTTTATTTCTTATTTCACTATGTGTTGTATAAATAAAGTAATGTAAATAATTCATTTTTAAATAAACAATAAGATTAAAAATATTATTGAATTGAATTTTGATTTTATTTAATCTATATATCATTACATAGTATAAAACAAAGTCCCCTACCGCGTCTGTCTGTCTGTCTGTCTGTTCGCGATAAACCAAAAACTACTGCACGGATTTTCAAGCGGTTTTCACCAGTGGATACAGTGATTCATGAAGAACGTTTTGGTATATAATTTGTCAAGGATTTATTTATAATCAGCGCGGGACACGTCTGCCGGGCCCGCTACTCTATACATAATATAATCAGAATGTAAATCTAATGTGTCTGGACTTTTAGATTTTTGTGAAAAATATTGTGGCAGGTGTCTAGCAATAATTAATAAAATAAATTTCAATCATTTTTGTAACTGTCTGTGTGTCTGTTTGTATGAAAACGTATCACTGTTAAAGTATTGCGTTCACGATACAACCTCACGTAAGAAAATCATTAAGCATATTCTCAAGTAACACATA
Organism: Antheraea yamamai; assembly: GCA_036509395.1. Classification (NCBI taxonomy): domain Eukaryota; kingdom Metazoa; phylum Arthropoda; class Insecta; order Lepidoptera; family Saturniidae; genus Antheraea; species Antheraea yamamai. Next base: position 997,788 of record AP028448.1, on the reverse strand, counting down.
GTCTTTGTTTTATTTCTGTGTATTCTATCAAAAGTTATTGTAATTAGAGTGATGGCTCGAGTTAAGTACGAGAAAAGAGTAGGTAAGTAAATGCAATTCAATCTCTTACAGAAACAGGATATTATATCATTACATAGTATAAAACGAAGTCCCCTACCGCGTCTGTCTGTCTGTCTGTTCGCGATAAACTCAAAAACTACTGAACGGATCTTCATGCGGTTTTCACCAGTGGATAAAGTAATTCATGAGGAACAATTTGGTATAATTTGTCAAGGTTTTTTTTTATTATTAGGGCGGGGCATCGTACGCCGGTCCCGCTAGTAATGTATAAATAATATCTAAGACGCAGTAAACGACAAACTGTTTTTTGCATTAGGTTCCATAAAAATACTGTACGCCACAATTCTACATCTTATACATGCCTATTGAAGAGTTTACGGTGCATTCTGGCGATTTTCACAACAAAGTTGAACAAAATATGTTAATGATAAATGTATATTCAATAAGTATAATTCTTGAAAGAGCAAATTTTTGAGACTTTTTTTATTTAGCAACAAGCGGGCCCGGCGCGGCGGACGTTTCTGAGTTTATCGCGAACAGACATACAGATGTGGCAGAGGACATTATTTTATAATATGTAATATTGGACAGTTATATAAGTGAACATACACATAAGAACAGATTTAACAGTCAAAAACTTGGATTGGTGGTAATATTATAAAGGTTAAAATATTACTTTTTCATTTGTTCAAACTGTTTAATCTCTGAAACTACTAGTTAAATTGAATAATAATTCCCTATACATACTATATTTCGTAGTGGTCGAGTGGAATATCATTCCGATGTCCGCAGGTTCGAACAACGTACCAACGAATTTTTCTCTGTCGCGTCAGTCTGTCTGTTCACGATAAACTCAAAAACGACGGAACGGATTTTCATCAGTAGATAAAGTAATTTACGAGGAAGGTTTAGGTATATAATTTGTGAAGGTGTTTTGAAACGAAGTTCCTTAACGCGGCTTACGGGTAGTACGATTTAGTAGAAATCGTCACGTAACGAATATGCTGTGTATGTATCGCGCCTACTACAAGCAAATGAGCACACGAGCAAGTGACTACGCAGCCAGGTACGTAACTCTCTCTTTTTTCATTTTCATGAAAACGTAGTTGTTATTTGTGTTAGATAGATATATCATACGCGAATATTATATTATTGCATTTAAGTTTTGAAAAATGGAAACTGCAGCAAATGCGTGTGATACAGATTTAGAAAAGTAAGTTGACAAAATTGAATAGATACTTTATACAAGTATTTATACTGTTTACATTTGTTTATTGTACATGTGATTTGAGTGATTTCAATATTGAATGAAACTTTCTGATGTAATTCGTTCCTTTAGATTATTTGCCTTCAAAAAATAATATAAAATAAAAATTGAAATATACAGATTTCATTTCGAATTACATTGGAGTTGAAGAGAAAAATGTAAGGAACTTCGTTCTTCACGGTGGTCCCGCCACCGCACATTTTTTATATATCAGGGCGAGTCTCTTTGTTTGAACAAGCATCACAGCTAAAGTATTGTGTTCACGATAAAACCCCAAAAAAGAAAATTAAAGCACATCCTCGAGTAACATTTAGTCTTGGTTTCATTAAAATCGGTTCACTCTATCAGAAGTTGTAATTTTAATGACGGCGCGACTTAAGTACGAGAGATAATTAGATATGTTAACTGACATACATATAATTTTATTTCCCACGTTCCACGCGGATGGAGCACAGAGGGAACAGCTAGTTATCTAATTAATAAAAATTTGGACAACGTTCCTGATGAAAAAATAACATAAAAGATACTCTACATCTTGTGATACTGACCAAACAAAAAAGTATAAAACTTGGAGATGATGAGTATGAAATTGCTGGAATAAGTAGGCTGCAGTAATGGAGAAAAAGTTTCATTCCTTCTGCCTATTGTAATAGAGATATGGCTCGGTAATAGGTACAAAAATATATAATGTTGCGATGATGGTTTTATTAGGTGACAGCGTGTTCGAACACAGCGTCGATTGACGTAGGTTCGAATTCGCAACTGAATTGGAGCTTCCAGTGAAAGAGAACATCGTGGTGAATCCATGGCATGGTGGTAGGTTTATTTCTAAACCTGCTTGGTTACCTACTACACTACTAAAAAAATTGCATTAATTATTCGTTATATCTCTTTGTTTCCCATAATATTTGTTTTCCTAAACTCGCATAGCAATTTTTTAATAACTCCGATATCTCATACATTTATTTATCTTTACCGTCGCATTAAAATTGTTTCGTTCGTCCACAATCATTAACCATCCATGTTTTATGCAGTATTATTATGTTTTATTTATTTCTAAGTTTCACTAGAAGCTCCAATTAGATATTGTCACCTCAGAGACGTTTTAGACCATGCTCTTAAATACATGGTGTTCGAGATCCGTTAAGACAGTAAAAAAGGACAGAGTGTGTCGTAAAGGCCCGCGATAGAAGTGAAAATTTATATTTCAGGGAAACATTTTAATTATCATCAATCACTTTTGATTGATTGTATTCAGTGATCGTCACGCCATCTTAACGCAGTACACGCAACTACGGACAACGAGAAAGAAAAAGAGGGAGAAGAGCGTATGTCTTACTGTTCTCCAATACCCGAAGGCAAGTGAGCCACACTCCTCGCACTCTACCCGACACAGTGTTTACCCCACCACTGCATCGTCACGCGAAAATGTCGCAGCTCAGATTTTCAAAGCGCTCGCATAACAAGTTTAACTTCAAAAATCTTTTAAATGCATTTAGCATTATTTAAACACTTTTTTACTTTTTATAGAGTCCATTAAAATTTATGCAGTATGTATTTGTATGAGATTTTGTTCAGTATGACTTTCATTCGACTTTTGTTCAAATCCTAGGAATTGAGTCAGCGAAACGCCTATAGCTGTGTTCCACCAGGTACATTTGAGAGCTAGTCTTCGTCTTGGTTTAACGTGTTACCCATCTTACGACTACATCGTCACTTCTAGTGTAACTGATCTTTTTATAACAACATTTTATTATTCTGAAAAAAAAAACGAGATAGAATAAGTACGTAATGAGAGGGATGAGGTTTGAGAAATCTTATGTACCATTACATGTGGTTAGCCGGGGTCAAAAATCATCAACATTATCCTTATGTAATTAATAAATGAACCCTAGCACAGCTGATCATGAAATTTTGCAAATATAATTTATATGAAATATATAAAATATTATTGCTGTGTTATTATAATGTGTAAGCTATATTATTACAATAAAAATATGTTCAATTGTTTATGAGTGAAAGAGTAACAAGTATGCAATCATTTTTACAAACGTAATCATTAATGATATAGATAAATTATTGTAAGTTTAGGGTTGGATAAAACCTTTTTATAATGCTTAAAATATATAGTGGCTAGTTATAAAGCTATGACATCATCGCAACGTAAAAGAGCTTCTGACATCATATACGACCTTATGAATACTACGCGTCTGGCTCAGTCAGTGTACAAACCGCGCCCGAGACGCTCTGCTGAGTATCTAACTGTTTTATATTATATTGTTTACTACAAATTATAAACGAAAATGTCCGGTGAGTATTTCTTCTTAATGTTTGTAAGACTTAAGGGAACAAGATCGATATGTCGGGTTCCATATTTTACGTTATCGTGTCAGCTGTTGAACGTGTTGCCATGTTTTGCTTCGAACATGACAGGTTTTTATTAATGCTTCAACCCAACCTTTTTATCCTTGGACGAAATACGTATTGATTATATTTCGTAGCAATTACAGACAAGAGTACCTTTGAAATATGTAGTTTTTTTTTAATTTAAACTGTAACCAATAATCAATGTAACGTAACGTAAAATAAGCATAAATAAAACAGTTGTAAACTTAATTTCTTGCTAAATTTTAATGATTTCTCATATAAAAAAAAAAACAAATAATTTATCTTCTCTAAGAGAACTAATTTTGTCAAAATTAACAATAATATATGTTACACTAAAGTAGTGCAGATTTTTTTAAATTTATTCCGAAGTTCAGTGAAAATTCTGCAAGATGGCAACATAGAAATGAATCAGAATTCATTATGATTAGTAGGTACACACGGTAATTGTTGTGTGTGTTTAACTTACATTTTGTTATATTTTAGAATTTTGTGTTACTGGCCGCTGATAACGGTTTCTATATTACGAATTAGAAATCTTATGTGATAATAATTATTGTAAAAATGATTCGACTGCGCTTTTATAGCTTATGCGCTTCGATTTAATTATAGCGTGAGATCGAAAAATTATATTTATTTGAACGGACGACCTCAGGGTTATTTTATTTCAAACTAAATATACTTTTCCTTGTTATTAATTAACGCAAGTAATCGTACTTGCTTTGTAGTCCGGTGAAGCTGTAAAAGTCTGTCAGGATAACTGCGTAGTCAAACCGAAAAAAAATCGCACTTGCAGTTTATTTGGTCGATCGAAACATGCTTAGTTTATGTACGTATTTTATAACATCAACAAAAAGGACCAGTTCGAGCAATTTATGACCAGAAACCTCGCGAATCATCGAGAAACAAATTTCAGGAATATGCGTATTTGAAAATTCAATGTATCTTCGACGAAACATATATTAATTTTTATTCCAAACTTGCAGCATATTACAAATCTACATCAATAGATATTATAAAACAACGCTTTTTTTCAGTCTATCTGTGTGCCACATTAGTTCTTATAAATTATAAAACAGATTTTGATACGATTCTCATTATCTCTTAAAGAATTCCTTCCGGTTCATCTATATAAAAAAGACGACGTACTTTAAGGAAATCGTAAGAATGTGTTTTCAGGCATATACATTTATAGCCCTGGCTATTATGAGATACATAAAAAATATGTACTACAGAATTCTACATTTGTTAAATGCTAATCATTGTATTTGCCTATATCCTAATGATAGCCTACAGAAATTATTATTACCTTTTACATATCATTACATATTATAAAACAAAGTCTTCTTCCATGTCTGTCTGTCTGTTCGCGATAAACTCAAAAACTACCGAACGGATTTTCATGCGCTTTTCACGAGTGGATAAAGTGATTCATGAGGAACGTTTTGGTGTGTAATTTGTTAAGGATTGTTTTATAATCAGGGCGGGACAACGTCTGCCGGGCCCGCTAGTTATTAAATAACATTTGATTATTTTATCGGTATCTTGTTTAATCTTGTATACATATAATAAAACTGTAAGTTTTTGTGTATTTTACAAGTGACTAAAATTAACTAATTAAATACGTTTCAGCATTTTTGAAAATGTCTGTTTGTTTGTGCTCGTATCCCTGCTAAATTATAACGCTTGTTATAACATCTTGTTCTATCTTTCTATTCTATATCTATGTATAAATCTGCAGAGGGAAAACAGTTAAGAACATCTCCCTTCTCTGTTTCTACTCCGATTTTCTTCATTCCTATTTCCTTTTAGTTATTGACGAGCTATAGTGTTATAAGTAAAAAAAATTGGAAAAATTTTCTTTTTTCCGTGCTCGAAGTTCGATCACTGGACGAGCACTCGTATATATAAAATTACTAGTTGCGCCCACGACAACAAAAACAAACAGTGGTTAATTGAACCATTTGAATGTATATCTGGTATAATTGTAATATGACTCTCGGGATACAAAACTACAGCTACCCGTGCTGCAGACGACTACTTATATTCATATGATCGACATGTCCTAGGCAGGTAAAAATCGAAAAAATACAGAAATAATCTCATTATTATCTATGCTCTTCCTTACAATAATCTTAGGACAATAAAACAATAAATTCAACGCCATCTATTGTTGGTAAAAAAACATATTTTATTACTTATTATATTTCATTAAAAGCACATGAAAATAAAATGGCGCAAATTAATTATATTTCACTTCGATAGAGTTCACAATATACATACAACATCGTAACGAAACAGTTGCAATTCAGAAAATGACACTAATGTATATTAAGTAACTATTGAAATTCATTTGTATTTATGTTTACTCACTGCCGTAGCTAGGGAGGGGCATTGTGGGGCAATGACCTACCTTGAAATCACAATGCCTAACCTTAAAAATACCAAAAACTAAGATAAATTATTATAATTAAATTGTTTGTTCATAGTTTGAGATTTAAAAAATGTACCGATAGGTATCTAAACTTTTCCGAACATACCACAGATTGTGACATTCGAGGGTAGATCAATTACGATATTTTTTTTTACTTCCGCCCTACCTGTAACCAATGCTGTGGAGTTTTTGGCGGGATCTTGGTCTGTCATGTGGTGAATTTTATTTTTTATTCATAATCTTGTGTTACTTGACTCTATATTGTGTAGGATTGGTGGTGTTTTATGTGATATAGTTTGTTTATTGTGCATAAGTGAAGTGAATGGAAAATAATGCCACGGACCATGAATTCTGAGATGCCACAAAAATTCCATGGAAGGTTCTAACAAGATGGCCACCATCTTGTTAGTTCATTGAAATTATATCAAGAAACTTGTAATATTGATACTCACTTGACAATGGCAGTAATAGTCTACTAGAAGACTGGTTGCCAAAATGGAATAGAAGAAGAACTTGAAATACTATTAACTACTCGACAATGGCATTCATTGAAATTATATCAAGAAACTTGTAATATCGATACTCAATTGACAATGGCGGTAATAATCTAAAAGATTGGTTGCCAAAAATAAAGTTACAAAAAAATAAAAAACCAATGCTGTCCTACCTCAAATTCGACTTTAGCTACAGCCCTGTTTTTACTGTTATTTGTGTGAAAGAGAATAAACATTATTCTTTCGTTTGCTATGCCTTAGATATTATTTTAAGGTTAAATAATAACCTTGTTTTTGTATGAGATTGAAATGCATGAACTTACCTTCTCTTCTCTCGTACATAACTCGACCGGGCCATTAAATTATAATAACTTAATAGACTGGACCGATTTTAATGAAACAAAGACTAAATGTTACTCGAGGATGTGCTTTATGAATGTGAGGTGAACGCAGTACTTCAGCAGTGATACGTGTTCAGACAAACAGACAGACATACATTTCTAAAATATGTATGTTATTACTTATTCTTACACGCTTGCAACAATTTTTTTCAGAAAAATGTAAAGAGTACAGACACGTTCGATTTACATTCTTATTATAGGTATAGGTATGGATATAGAAGATGAGTATTAAGTAAAAAATGTTCAAATAAGGGTTGAATCTCCATATAAATGAATTTATACTTTATGATGTACTGGACAACAGAGTGTTGACGGCATAAGTTTAAAAAAGATACGGTATTTAATATAAAATAAAAAAATTAGTTGAACGATTAAAAATATGTAAAATTATGCGATGTTATTACAAAAAAATTAAATACGTATTGTATACTTGCTTTACAAAAGTTTGGGTACTTTCGTATTAAATGCAACGCGCTCGCCGAACGTTCGACATCTTGCTCTTTTCTCTCGCTTTGTTAGACTTGCGAAAAGAGATAATGCGAACTTGCCTCGGCAGCGGTCGGTGAGCGCGGTGCATTTTATACGAAAGTATCCAAACTTTTTAAAGCAAGTATTCAATACGTCTTTAACTTTTTTTGTAATAATACAGATAATTTTAAAAATTGGCTACTAATTTAAAAACATGATTTGCCATTTTGAGATCCGAATCTTAAAAATCAGCCGAGGGGTTAACGGCAGTTTGAGTTTGTTTCGAATAGAATGTGTTTTTGTAACGGGTGGTAGTATGTACTTAGGGATCATCCATTAATTACGTGAGTAGTTTTTGAGGGTTTTTTGACAACCTCTACCCGGCCCCTGCTGAGATATCGCGAGAGTTGTCTCGGCCCGTTTCCCCTAATCTCACGCGAGATTTGTCAAAATTTGTATTTAGTGTATAAATGCGTTTGATTTATTAAAAAAAAAACACAATTTGTTTTATTTTTTTCTTTAACTTTTTTACTATTATTATATTCAGTTATAATTATTATTACATCACATTTCGAAATATCAATACTAAATAACTTTACATTTATGCATGGATTTTTATATATAGAAAAATTGTGTCAAACTATAACATATTTTAGTCCAGAAACAAGATTTACTTTAAATTAATCTATCTCAAATTTTTACACTATTTTTTACTCGAATAAAAATTACGTGATATTTGCCGAAACCCTTTCTCTCTCCTACGTGAGATATAGCGAGATTTGGCTTGACCCTCAAACCCTAAACGATACCCTAAACCCCTCACGTAATTAATGGACACCCCTTAATCATCACAAAGGAAGTGTCTCGTGAGAGCTTAAAATTGTATTTGGTACCCAAGACGCGTCTTTTTTTAACTATGATATGAGGCAAACGACCAGGCGGGTCACCTGATGTTAAGTGATCACCGCCGTCCATAGACACTAACAACACCAGGGGAGTCGCTAATACGTTGCCAGCCTGTGTTTAGGAGAGGGGACGAAGAGAGGGGATGGGAGGGGGGTGTTTGAGGTGGGCCTCCGGCGCTCTCACTGACCGAACGAAACACAACAATGCAAGCACTGTTACTTTATGTCGGTGTTCTGTGTGTCGGGTTGTACTACCCCGGGCTAGCCGACCCATTCATGCTGAAACCAGTAATAACTTCAGCGTGGCTCTACCACCTCTAGACATTCTTTAAAGTCTTATTTAGAAAGTCTTATTCATTAATTCAGTTCCAGTGCTGTACCTAAAAATAGTATTTTTTTAATATTCACATAAAGAACAAAACAACATAAATTAATTAATAGTCAAGTTTGTTTACGTCTACGTTCTAATTAACATTATTTGTCATTGAATCGATAATAATGTGAAATATATTCGTAGCTTCCTCTAAAATTGGTTTTATTATTGTTATAGCATAACTTATTATACTTATATATTTGTTTATATACTAGTTGCTGATTACAACTTCGTTTACATGAAAATGGTAATTGTAGTTTGTTTTTTATATTTTCATCGCTACTATTTCATTCTATAACTTTTGTAGTTTTTTAAATGAAATGTTATCTAACTGCTCAGCCCCATAGGGAATACCGTAATCATTTTAATCTAGATGTTGCTCTTAATAATTCTACCTTTTATGAGTCTTTTGAAAATCAGTAATTATCTCGAATAACAGCAGGCGGTTAAAACATACAATTTGATTTTAGTAAAATTTTTTTTTTCGAACTGACAACGCTATTGACCTAGCATAGTCTTAGCAGCTTCACCGGACTACTAAGGTGAGCGCTTAAGGCACTCAGCCGATTTTATTTGACAACTAGCTCAAGGGTGCACGGCACACCTCGGCTTGGGCTGTTGCCTGATACATGCAATTCGCGACCTATCTGAGCTAACCTAAGCTAAGCTAACTATTCATACATATATGAGTTGTTGAAACATATATGTGTACCAAGCATACATACCTGAACAACTCTTATATATATTTCGTATTGGATAATTTTCTAAACTATTTCAGTTTGATAAGGGAAAAAATAAAACCCATCCACTTGCATGTGTAAGCGTGTATGCGTGCACGTGTGTGGAGGTGATATGTGTAATGTTGTCGCAGTGATGTAAGATTTTGTGTCACTGTATCGCGCAAGTTAATGTGTTGAAGTGTCCAATATCACCTCATATGTATGTAAGTGGTTAATAAAAGGAGAAATTACGACACAGTGCTGTGGATTTATTTATCGGTTTACCACCAAGGTACACATGCTAAATCCGTCACAATAATTTTCCTTTATTGCTCTACGATTTGTCATCAACCGACGTTACTACCTACCTAATTATTATTTACTAGCTGTTCCCGTGACTTCGTCCGCGTGGAATAGTTACTTTGGGCTAACGCTAACACGCAGCGGAAGCTCTCAAAAGGAAATAAACCTCGGTTAAAAAACATTCTTCATTGGTGCTCCGCTCCTATAGGTTTTAGTGTGACGATATATAGCCTATAGCCATCCTCCATAAGAGTATAATATTAGGAATGACTAAAATTAGATTTAGTTTATTTTTAAATGTAACGACTCACAGAGTATACTTTTGTTATGTATTTGTAAAGAAAATCTTTGTCTCAACCAACCCGAAATAATAGCGTCAGCTCGACTCACATTTGGCTGTTAATTTTTAGCTTTTAATGTTTTCTTGTTTTCTAGATAATCTTACGAAATGTGACGCTTAAAAGTACCGTTTTAAGATGAGACAAAGCGAAAAAATATATAGAAAAAAGTTCTTTTAGGGTTAATTTTTAATCTTTAAATTTTTGGTATTCTTTTGCTTCGTTAAAATAGTAAGGCCGAGCGCGCACTAGTTGCGGTGCGGTTTTTATCCTGGACCGAAAAAAAAATCCGCAACACAAGCCCCGCGCATTACGATAGACTTTCCGCAAATTACGTCATTCGTTTTACGATCGTCGTGGAAGACTCACGGCCATGGATTACAAAACCAAAGTCCGAGTTAGCGTTTATTTATTATTAAAAGATACAAAAAAATACAAACGAAAGCAATATTGGGTACATCCAATAACAGCACTGAGACCTATAAGGGTTTCTTTTTTATAAAATATAATGATTTATGTATGTGTCCAAAAAAAATTTTAGTACTACAGAATGAATATACAACCATTTGACAATTTGATAACTTGCTGGTCTGTTCTGAACCTGTATAATTAATGCATCAATATCAAAATCGGCGACCACCTGCGAACCCATCGCGTCATCGTCATCGGAAGCGCGTGCCGACAACATCCCTCCTTCGCGGTTCAAGCACTACTGAATTTATATAAGGTACTCTGTGCTACTGAACTCTGTGCTACAAACTGCTGACTCGACTAGCGTACAGTGACACCAACTCACAAAAAATACTTACCTCTGAAGCTAAAGTAGAAAAGTCTTAAAAAATAATTCGTACAAGGTATATATTTATGGAAATAGCACTTTTTATAATACATAATTGATTCATTAAAATGATTTTAAAGAAAAATGTTTCATGTCAGGTAATTTCAATAAATAAAAATGATAGTTTATGTGTTGACACCATGTCTTTAATTGCTCGATTTCGTAGGGAATTTATTAGTGAAATAGATTAGAAATATTTTTTTTAAATAAAAATCATGTACAAGTTTTATTATTACCTACATATGAATTTTTCGGTATTGGCAATCATTTTCAATTCATTATTTCATAGAAGCAACATTTCTTTGTTCATATATTCATAATTATTTAAACAATTTCATGAGTATTTTATTTATATTTTATCATAAACTCGATATCTTGATCTTATAATGTCTATGACTGGCACGTTTACATTATACATTTGCATATTAAATAAAATTAACATTTAAGTGGAAGGATTAAATGTTACACAATATGTATCATTACGTTGCAATCTAAATCATATCGTCATCAAATTTTTCAGTACTTCGATAGAAAACCTAATTTGAAAATTATTTTTGAGAAAATTTTGAATAGAAAATGCATATTTGATCATTGCGTTTGCAAAAAAAGAACAGTGACAGGTCATAAATATGATTATCCGTATTGTGTTATCTCAGGGTCTATCTATACTCGTTAATAAAAAAAACCCTAAAATATGAATCCAGTTTCACTTATTTATTCCCTAAATTTGGGGGGGATATTGCATAGGTCGGTAACTTTGCACGCGGATTTTTTTCCGTAGCTGCGAATCTTGTAACCGGTGCGGAATTTTGCCCGTAGTGCGCGCGCTTCCATACAATTCCAAATTCCATACGTTAAAAAATTTGCGGAAAAAATTTATGCGGTGAAAAACCATAATGCGCGCGGGCACTAATACTCGCATATTATTAAAGGTAACGGATTTCTGTTTATTCTTTAGTCTACCTTTATCTTGAAAATTACTGAACGTATTTACATAATATTTATTTTTAATTATACGTAATTGGCCAAGCTTTAATATATTTATTACATTATAAAAATTCTATATGGAATATTATGCAGGGTTAAAAGTAAAGTAATTAGATATAAAGAGATTACCAACACATTATGTAGACGTATTTTAATTAAACTGATGAGTATGCGCCAATGCAATGCACTACATAATTGTTTATAATATAAAAATATGAAAACTATGTTTTCTATTGTAGCAGCTTTATTAAAAAAAAACACTTTAATAATAATTTTGTAGTTTAAACATACCTAATTATATAAGCTTCATAACCAAAATTCATGTGTATCAGTTGAATTTTATTGATGGTTTTGTTTCTTTCGAACGGATTAATGCAAGTGGCCTGACGGACTTTCACTGCTTCAGTGGATTAGATAAAATTGATATAGAGCGACAGTTATATCATATAACAACATAAACCTAGTTTAAGCAAAACAATTATTTATTTATTATTTTATTTTTGGCAACCAATCTTCTAGATTATTACTGCCATTGTCGAGTAGGTATGAAGTAACAAGATTGTTCTCTCGTTAAAACTTCCAGAGAGTTTTTTTGGCAAGTCAGAATCCATGGTCCGTGGTATTATTTCCCATCCCCTTCACTTGAGCACAATAATCAAACTGTATTATGTAAAACATCACCAATATTACAACATTAGAGTCAAATAACCTAAGATTATGAATAAAATATAATATCCATTATATGACATTCCAAGATCCCGCCAAAATCTCTCACTGTGATCATTTCAATGTTCTAACAAGATCAGTAAAGCGATTAATTGTACTAGGTCCTAGAGGAACAGTAGATGCAATTCTTTTAGTCTTAGGTATACCCATAGAGTAATAATTTTTGAAATACTATTTATTACTTAAAGGCAAGTCGGAAACCTTGGACTCTGGATGGGGAATCCAGGTTGTGATTCCAACGGCAGAGCACACGTTTACATTGGATGAGGAGGCGTTGAGCGCTTTGCTTCTTCGTGAGGATGTGCGAGACCGCGCGGTGGTCGTACTGTCAGTTGCCGGCGCCTTCCGCAAAGGAAAGTCTTTCCTGCTGGACTTCTTCCTTAGATACATGCACTATACGGTAAGTACTTACAATAAAAAAATGTGTGGTTGTATGAAATCACGACGCGTGTGAATTTTTTTTCCCATTTAACTGAAAATTTAACGAAAATGATTCGATGATAATGAGGGTGTTAAAGTTCGCTTTTTAATCATAACTGAATAATTGGAAAATGGGAATGATAATGGGAAATCAATAGTAGATAAGATATTCAACTATATATTTTAATATTAATCTGCGTATTAGAGTACGGAATACATAATAAATACAAACGTTTAGATGATACTCGAATTTTAAAGACTGAACAAGATATTTATTCCGATAATGAAATCATTTTGAATTGTGCCATGGGCCCCGCCATATTGGCGTTAGCTGCTCTGTCGTGCGCCGTTCACTTTATTCCTATCCCAACTCCGCGGCCAAGTGCAATGCGACATACGATAGATGGACGAAAAAATTTGAGGCAACGGAAAACAAGTTTCACGTTCATTGTAAATTGAAAACAATAGAATTCTGTTAGTACACTTTCTAAGGCTTAGCTGTCTCTCATAATCTGTACAAGTACTAAAATTTGAAGATATTTACGATTAAAATTGGTGATCTCAAAAATTACAGTCTGAATTGGAAAATGATTTTAGGTTACTTCATTTCTGTTAAGAAAGGTTCTAAGCCAGGGGTACTCAAACTTGAAATAATGGCGATCTACCTCAATATTGTTAGACTACGATCGATCGACTGTGAAAGGTTGCAAGTATTGTGTAAGTGTGTGATTCAGGATTGTTATCTAGGTAGGTGTTGGCAAATCCCGCTAAGAACGATAAAACAAAGTGATGAGAGGGATATGCTGGTCTTATTGTGAATCAAATCAATTTTTGTTACCTATCTACTAGAACAAAATCTGTGAATAGTTCTATATCAGCAGTTTTTTCTCATATCGCACTCGCGATCGAAAGTTTGAGCAATCCTGTTCTAAGCTGTACAAATCCACGCTAAACTTTTTTTTTAATTACTACGCTATTGGCCTAACAAGGCCTTAACAGCTTCACCGGACTACTATTTTAAATTATTATAGCGATCGGATAGTTTATCCACACTAAGCTCTAAAGAAAGATATTATTGAAATGTGGGAGAAATCGTCCTACAGATTATGTTTTAAAATAAATCATAAAGCTTGTTTTGTAACGGCATTCGAGTTCTAAATACACGTTCTTTCTTTAGCTTAAAGCTACTGAACAAGTGACTCTAGTAAAATATAAATGCAAACCATGGAATTTTATTATCGATAGATTTTTGGTTTCAGTATGCTCTCGAAAAAACTGAAGGCGACTGGCTTGGTGCGAAGGATGAACCATTGAAGGGTTTCAAATGGCGCGGCGGCTCGGAAAAGCAAACAACCGGTCTTTTGTTGTGGTCACAGCCTTTCAAAGCGACACTGCCCAATGGGGAGAAGGTTAGATCTGTTCATGAACTCTTAACCTCACCTCCTGTACCTTATTTGTTCTATTGAACAAGTAGTGGAGAAAAATATTCTCCGACGTAATCGTGACTTTTTTATACTTTAAAATCTCGGTTAACCATATTTTGTGACGAAAAAACCACGGTAAAAGCTAATTCTCAATAAGAACTAATTCTCCACTTTACTATTACTACACCTTACTACACCTATTAATGAAGTTTAACATACAAGTACTACTTGATTTTTTAAAAATACTTATGGGTTTTTGCAATTCACCACAATCTCATCCGATGTTAAATGACTTTGTGCTCTAAGAAGGTAAACACGCTAAACCTAGCGGGGGGCTGGCTCTCAAATGCAGCTGCTGGAACAAAGCAATAGGTGCTTGGCGACAGATTTCCAACTTAAGGGTGGCAGCTACCCAGGCGGACTTCAGCTTTCTTCACCGAAAGCTTCCGATACAGTTGCTGGTGGTGCTTCCTTCGATCGGAAACCACCGTTGATACGAAGCAAATGCAAGGTCAGCGAGAAGTAGTAGCAAATGTTGTGATCACTCACCGGCTGCTACGGGGTTCGATGCAGGAATCGGCGCCGACGAAATGTGATGGTGCAAATAGATTATGGCGATACGAGGAGAGCGATACGAGCGCGCGCGTCCTTCGCCTACGATGTGTGCGAGCGAACTGGTCCGGCGTCACAAGCGCCGGGAGGGATCGACAAACAAAAATGCTGCCACCCTCGCTAACACTATTTTTCCTAATTGACTATTTACGCGGCCGTAACAGTTGCAAGGATACGAACCTAAGTCCATCGATGCTGTGTCCCAATAAACTATCAATTAAGCCATCATCGTTTCAAATGATGTATGATTCTAGGTGGTGGTATTCCTGATGGACACACAGGGTACTTTCGACAGCGAATCGACGGTTCGAGATAACGCAACAGTGTTCGCTCTCTCAACACTAATATCCTCAGTCCAGATTTACAACCTATCGCAGAACATCGAGGAAGATGAACTGCAGCATTTGCAGGTATACATTATTTCTCTTATAACCTTTATGCCTTTTCCTCTTATCATTTATTTTTACATGGTTGTTAAGGGGCGTACAATAATTAGGGTTTAGGGGAGAGGGAAAAGCCTAATCTCACTAAATCTCACATGGGAGAGAGAGTTTCGGCAAATATCATGTAATTTTTTTGAGCAAAAAATGATGTATGAATTTGAAAAAGTCAGATTAATTTTGAGTAAAACCCTTTTTTGGCCTAAGTAATTCTTCTATATATTAAAATCCATGAATAGATGTAAAACTACTTAGTATTGACATATCGAAATGTAATGTAATAATAAGTATAACTAAATGTAAAAATAGTAAAAAAGTCAAATTAAAAATAATAAAGCAAATCGTGTTTTTTTTTTAATAAATCCAACGTATTTATACTCAAAATTCAAATTTTCAAAGATCTTGCGTGAGATTAGGGAAATGGGAGAGGGGTCGAGACAAATACCACGGCATCACAGCAGGGAGACAAGGAGCGTCAAGAATCCTTAAAACCGCCTCACGTAATTAATGGACGACCACTTGGCCACATTTGAGCTAAGACCAAAAGAATGTGTTTTGTTTAAGCTCTTCACAGATTACGGTCAGCTGGCGCAGGAGAAAAGTGGAGGGAAGCCGTTCCAGAAGCTACAGTTCCTGATCCGCGACTGGAGTTTCCCGTACGATCATCCGTACGGTGCTGAAGGTGGGAAACAACTTCTGGAAAAAAGACTTGAGGTTAGAAATATATACCTAAATCAGTTAAATTATAACGGAGTTTTAAGGAAAACAGATAAATAAAATAATACCAAGAGCTTTATTAATTAAGAACGAAGCGCAATAAGTAAAACAAGTAATTAAGTCTGAGTCTTTGTTCATTATTTTATTACTAATTTATTAATCGTCAGTTTTGATCAATTAAAATTTCGTATAACATCTGATTACATACACCGATTAAGTACCATAAAAAATAAGGTGTGTCGTAAAAACATACGATAGAAGTGAAACTTTTGTATTACAGGGAGACATTTAAAAATTAATAATTTTAAAAATACTACACAAAGGCAACTTGACTCGTTGTTCCCTGGCGGTCACAAAATTGTGGCAGGTGTCTTACAATAAGCAATAGTATAGATTTCGATCAAGTTTAGAAATGTCTGGCTGTATGTTTGTTTAGCGGTGATATGTATAACTGTTAAAGTATTTTGTACACGATAAAACCTACGAGAACCATAAAGCATATCCTCCAGTAACATTTAGTCTTTGTTTCATTAAAATCGGTTCACTCTATCAAAACTTATTGTAATTTTAATGACGACGTGACGTAATTACGAGAAAAAGTAGATAAGTAAATGAACATAATACATTTTATTAATAACTGTTTTTTTTTCTTAAATAAGGTTCCACGCGGACGAAGCCGCGGGCAGAGCTAGTATAGTATAGTTGTGTTTTATTTATAGATACGTGAAGGGCAACACAAAGAACTGCAGACTCTCAGGGAATATATAACGAAGATATTCGATGAGATAGCTTGTTTTTTGATGCCTCACCCCGGCATGAAGGTGGCGACCAATCCTAAATTTAACGGCAGTCTCCAAGGTGAGCCATGTTTTTTTGGCAAGGCACTGTTTCAGTATCTTTCAGAGTCAACAGTTTTGTTTCAAGCTCAGTATAGTCCATTTAGAAGATGGGTTTTATAGAATCGAAAATAGTACTGTTTATTTAAAAAAAAAATTGAATCATCATATTTCCCTTATCCCACCTAAGTGGGGTCTGCACAACGTGTTCTCCTTTTTCGCTCTCCGCTGTCAGATGTCGTCTCAGTATTCCCACCTTTTATACACAGTACATCCATACCTTTTTCGGTTTTCTTCCACTCCTATATATGTTTACTTTCATACTTAAAACTGTCTCTAGTTACATGGTTTTCATATCTCCTCATGATATGCTCATACCATGCTTACCTATTACTCGCCAACTTCTCTGTCACTGATGATATTTTCAAACTTCCTCTAATTCTTAATCTTATCCATTCTGTTTACAACACACGCTCATCTTAACATTCCCACCTCTGCCACATGTAATCTTCTCTCATCCGTGTCTGTCATAGCCCAGCACTCACAGCCATATAGCGTGACTGGTCTTATGATAGTGTTATACATCCTCCCTTTGCTATTAATTGAATATATCAAGCAATTACTATTTAGAAATAAGTTACTAATATAATAGACAAGTCCTGAATATCTTTGATACTCCTTTAATTTGGTAGTAAATTAAATAGTAATAAATAACCTATAATGAAAAATAATGGAATATTGTTTATTTTTGTTTCCATGATACTCAATTGTTGGTTTGTTTTTGAACATTAGTACTTAAACTGAGATCATGCAAAACATAAGAGTATTTGAAGTGATATAGAAATTTATTAATAAAGTTAATAATGGAATTTAACACTACATTTGTTATAAATGTAGTAAACGAGAAACAAAGATTACTATATAAAAAATTGTAACTTGCTAAATTTTGAAATCGTTTCTATATGTGACGGTCTTCAAGTCTGCGTTATACGTCTATTTTATATAAAACAAATAAAGGAATTTCCCCAGACAAAATGTAAATGGTGAATTAACACATTCAGTGGTCATCGTGCATCGTGCTTTTGAGCTTAACTGCTCGTGTGTACCCAAATAGAATTTATAAAAGTAAATAATAAAGCAATCAATCAATCAAAATATCCTTTATTCAATTTAGGCCCTGAGGCAATGATTTCCATTGTGACTCCAATGATTACAATATTGATATAACTTCTGGGCATTTTGTAATTCTTCCTGTAAGTGCGAGTAATTCTAGAGTATTTTGAAAATTTACATCTCTGTTTACGAGCGACTGGGTACATAGTTCCGTTACGTAACAAAATTACGAAGACTTGAACTTATTCTATTTGATTCCTGACTAATATAATTATCTAATGTGAGGCCAATATATGAATATGGAAGTTAACAACAGGATATTTAATAAATGTATCACCGATAGTTTTATCTAATTGGGATACACAGGGAAAAGTTGTAATTTGTTTTTGTTTTGTTATTGATTCAAATATTGAATTATTACCTTGTTATTTATGTTAGTGTTGGGATTTCACACCAGGTTATTGGTTTTATTTGCCTAATGTATTTCCCTTATGTATATAGGATAAATTCAATTGTTTCCTTTATGTGATACTTAATTATGTATGGTTTTTTTGGCGGAATCTTAGTTTGTCATGTAGTGGCTTTATGATTTACTCATAGTCTTGTGTTATTTGACTCTATATTTTGTGATATTGGCGGTGTTTTACATAATATAGTTTAGTTATCGTGTACAAGTTCAGTGTATAGAAAATAACACCACTGAGCATGGATTCTGACTTACCAGAAAAACTCCCTGGGAAGATCTAACAAGGGAACCACCATTTTGTTAGAACTTTGAATTTATCGTAAGACACTTGTGATGTTATTATTACCTACTCGACAATGACAGTAATAATCTAGATTATTTGTTGCCAAAAGCAAAATAAAAAAAATACCCATGAGAAAGTAATTACTAACTACCTAATTTATACTTCCACTTATGTGTTATATTCTGGCGGAGGAAAGAGTGGCGAAGCGCATCTTCTATTCTGAACTGGAGGAGGGCAAGCGGAATCATGGTGGTCCCCTCCTCCGGTACAAGGATGTCCAAAAGCGGCACATGAGGAAATGCAATATAGAGCCCTCTTGTTGGGAACGTTTGGCAGCCCAACGACCAGAATGGCGCAGAATGGTGAACAGCCAAGTACGCGAGTTCGAGGCTCAGCGGAAAGCTGACCTTGATACCAAACGCGACCAGTTAAAGGCTCGCCCTCCTGCTGCCATAACATATCATTACGAGAACGGCGTACTCACGTGCCCTCAATGTGCACGAAGTTTCGCCGCGAAGATAGGCTACATAAGCCATCTTCGAGCGCACCAGCGCCATTTCTAAATTTAGGGGTCAAAGTGGTCGCCATGGCCGAAACCGGTCGGAGCAATCATCATCATATTCTATGTATATATGTTTATATAATACTAGCGGGCCCGGCAGACGCTGTCCCGCCCTGACTATAAATACAATCTTGACAAATTATATACTAAATCCTTCCCCATGAATCACTGTATCCACTGGTGAAAACCGCATGAAAATCCGTTCAGTAGTTTTTGAGTTTATCGCGAACAGACAGACAGACAGACGCGGTGGGGGATTTTGTTTTATACTATGTAATGATATTGTCTGGTATTGGTTTAATCGTGCGATATGTTATTTTCGTATAACTGTAACTGTAGCGTGATCATCATGTATGTATACAGCTGTTAGTGATAATAATTCTTGATAGATATTTCGCTTTATTCGTAAATTTAGTTACTATCAGATTTTGTGTAATCGTTTTACTGACCCTTAGTTAAAATAAGGAGTATTAATATAAAAAACTTGAAGGTAGACGAAAATATAAATTACCTACATATCTTGAGTTACAATTCGTCTCTTCTGACAGACAAAGCATTTCTCAAAGGTATCCTAACTAACATTATTAATGCGAGTATGAATTTGTTGTTTGTTTATTGTGACATCATGCCTTACCAAGTAAGTTAAGTAGTTACTTAAGCGATCAACGTGAAAATAGGTACATATTGACAGGGGTACAGAAAAAGGCATATTATGGTACCTTTCATCCCGAAAACTAGTATCATTTCCATGCGATATGTCAAATTGACACGAACAAAGGTTCTACCAGAAGCTAGTTCTTTGTATAGACAGGATATAATATATATAATATAGGATAATACCGTTAACATAATTAATCATGTTAACAGGAAATGACATCTGACACGTACACAGATAAATAAATGCAGACTGATCTTTCAAAGGTTTGATTTATCATAATTTAATATCTATTTTGATTACAGATATTGATCCAGAATTTCAAGAGCAACTTAGAAATCTAGTACCAGTGCTGTTGGCACCTGAGAATCTTGTGCCGAAGTTAATTGCGGGTCAGAAGGTGAAGGCGAAGGATATGCTGCATTACTTCAAAGTGTACATGAAAATATTCAACGGTGCGGAATTGCCGGAACCTAGAAGTATATTAGCGGTATGTCTTCTAACTTATATCTCGCTTTTTCGCATTTAAATGTATAGTAATTTCCTCCTTATGTGTATTTCTTCTTCCATAAGTATTTACAGTAGGAGAAAATGTGGAGTTGATATATATCTTACATCTATCTATACATATAATAACAAGGTGAATCTAACGTGTCTCTACTTATTAAATTTTTGTGATAAAAATTGTTGCAAGTGTCTAGGAATAAGTAATAAAATAAATTTAAATAATTTCTAGAAATGTCTGTCTGTCTGTGCGTTGGTTTTAACACGCATCACTGCTAAAGTATTGCGTTCACGATAAAACCTAGACCAAGAGAATCATAAAGCATATCCTTCAGTAACACTTAGTCTTTGTTTCATTAACATCTGTACACTCTATCAAAAGTTATTATAAATTTAATGACGACGCGACTTAAGTACGAGAGATAAGTAAATAAGTGGGCTTAAAGCATTTAGATGATTTTATTAATAACTGTTTTTTTTTTTAATAAAGTTATACGCGGACGAAGTCGCGGGCACAGCTAGTAACTAATAAAATAAACGAAAGCAGATAAAAAGGTGTGGACCAAGAGTCTGCACAGACAAGAAAAGGGTTTAAGTACAGATAAATTACAATGAATTGAATGAACTAGCGGTCGCGTTTAACCCAGTTGTTTAATTCTAGGCGACTTCAGAAGCAAATAATCTGTCAGCAATGGCGGAAGCGCGGGAAATATATGAGAATATGATGGACGAGATAGTCGGCGGGAAGCGTCCGTACATGCTGCCGCGGACCCTCGAGGAGGAGCATCGGAGGATCAAGAACAAGGCGCTCCACGCGTTTCAGAGTAAGAAAAAAATGGGCGGAAAGGAACTCGCTGACGGATACCGCGCCACTTTGGACAAGGTTTCAACATTACTACATATGTACATACATACATATCCTCTGCCACTTTTTTTTTTTATTAACGTGGGGAAATCCGTTATGGATACGCCACCCTGCCGGGGGTGAGGATGGGTTATGTCCTACTCGCACGGACTAAAACCCCACGGTGTACCGACAGACCGTAATTGTTGGGGCGGCAAGGGATCGTACAATGCTAATCAACCTTGTAGAGCCGCCCAGCGGTCCGCCCGGCGGAAGGTCTGTTTGCAATAAACTCAAAAAATACTGAACGGATTTTCATGCCGTTTTAACCAGTAGATAAAGTGAGTTATGAATACGGTTTAGGTATATAATTTGTCATGGTTTCTTTTATTATTAGGGCGGGGTAACGTCCGCCGGGCCTGCTAGTTATTTATATTTTTTGTGCCCATTTTATGAGGTATATATAACTGTGGTTTATCTGTTCAGTAACTTGTCAAATTGGATTTCTCAACACACAATTATATTGTAGGAGCCTAGACTGATTTGGAGTAAACGATAGTAAAACTCGGAATGCACAAAATAGACTGTTTTAATTTAACTCTGTATATGATATTCGTGTACACAACAGGGAGTTTTTAGCGGGGTCGGGAATGACTTGTAGTGGATTTTATATTTTATTCATAATCTTGCGTTATTTGACTCTATATTTTGTAATATTGGTGGTGTTTTATGTAATACGGTTTGATAATTGAGCACTACGAGAGAAGTGGTTGGGGAATATTACCACTGAGCATGTATTCTGATTTGCCACAAAACTCCCTGGAAAGTTCTAACAAGACGGCCACCAACTTGCTGGGACATTGATATGATCGCAAGACACTTGTAATATCATTCCCTACTCGACAATGGCAGTAATAGTCTAATAGTAGATTGGTTGCCAAAAGTAAAATAAAAAGTATACACAAGAGATCGTTCGATTGTTTCAATAAAACATTCGATTTGCAATAAATTTATTAAACGTTTGCCATTCTACAAAAAAAAAAGGATGACATACCTACTCAAGTCATGGAGAGCTACATTAATGTTCTACATTTTACCGATATTATTGTTTACACAGTTTTTGTTATATAGTAAAACATTATAAATAATCTATAAATAAAATGAAATTAGGCAACTGGTTTGGACTGGTTCGTCTCTGTAGTAGAGGTCGTAAAAAAATGATGTACTTACAATTTTCGAAATTTAGCGTGCCAACAAAAAAGAAGGCCTGCACGTGGGCATGTAAGTTTTACTAACGCGTAGACATAATATATATAAATAACACTTCCCAGGATTTGGAAGAAGTATATGAACAGCTGAGGGCACACAACGAAGGGAAGAATGTGTATCGAATGATCGGCACGCCGGCGTTGTTCCTGACGCTGGCGGTGCTCGGGTACTTGCTGGCGGTGACCGGCGGCATGCTGGCTCTTCAGACCGTCGTAGCTGTGGGGCAGATGCTTGCGATCAGCTCCCTTATCATATGCGCTGTGTGGGGCTACACTAGGTAAGTAGTTAGTTAGGTTTTGTAGCGAAGTCCCAAAGCACCATATCAAGCGGGTTTTAATGTCTAAAGACTGTTATAAGGTGGTTCAATAGGTTAACGATGGTGATGTTTGGAAATGATGCCCCTTTTCTGTGCATGCACCAAAAACGAATTCAACGAATCTATGTTTTATAAAAATACTAGCGGACCGGGCGGACGTTGTCCTGCCTTGAAAACAAAAAAAATCCTAAAAGTCGACCGCAGCGCCACCTACCGGGTCCAATTGTGAATCTAAACCATTCTCGGATCCACTCGAACACGCACACAAAATTTCATCAAAATCGGTCCAGTCGTTTAGGAGGAGTTCAGTCACATACACACGCACACAAGAAATATATATATTAAGATATATCATGAAGAGATAAGAACGATCGAGTTTGTAACCGATTGTTCCTGATGAGTGAGTTGTTTCTCCGAACCGATTATAGCTTTGACGTTCATAAGCGCCTTCTCAAGGCCTACATTGAATAAAGTATTTTTTTTTTTAATAATCAATATCGATACTTCACATATCGTACTCATTCAAATGATATATATTTTAACGATCTATTATCGTCTAAACTTCTTTAGACGCTCTGAACAGTGAGCTAAAGTGAGCCGTCACGCTCGGGTCGGTGACGCACTGAATCGTGTATAATTGAAGTCGGTGTCAACGCAAATTCCAAAATTGTCGTAGGTTAAAAAATATATATAGTACCAGCTGACCCGGCCACGAGTTGCTGTGGCTCAGTTATTGGAAAGAAAATTGAAAACGTGGCGCTATCAATGTGATATCTGTAACAGTCGGTCCTACAGTCTTCTGTCAACTAATTTAAAACGCCATCTGTTCGAGACTCGTGAATAACAATAATTAACATTGACAATCATTTAATTTGTAATTAAAAAATATTGAGGCCATTAATTGAAATGTAAATTATCATCTCTCAACTTGGATCAAACTATACATGAATGCCAACATTTCATGAAGATCGGTTAAGTAGTTTCGAAGTTCACCGTGGACAAACATCATGACACTAGCTTTTATATATTAATATATGTATACACCGCGGGGACGCGAGAGTGGATCTAAACGTTATACGTAGATGATAGGAATTTGGATTGGTATCGACTTCAACCATATCATTACTTAGCGCAAATATTAATGTTTTTATTCAATTTCATCAATTTAATAATGAAATTATTTTTTGCTTTTTAGTTCCTTATTTGTGTTTAATACTGAAGTCGGTTAATTTTTTTTTGTACAATTTTTTTTATTGATCCTTACTTTGTAGTCAACCAAGTTATTTTTTAAATATGTATATGTCGGCGCCATACCAGAATTCTCCCCAGGATCCATCATAAAAATGATACCATTAATGAAAACCAAATTAATTATATTTTCTTTTACAGCACCACTCTACAATGATCGTACAAAGAATGTTTTTCTTAACTTAATTTCTTATTGCCCGTTTGTAACTCGCACCAACTCCGCCATATCTTATTTTTCAATAATAACATATTTTCTTTATTACAAACATAATTAATATCAACGGTTTACAAAATAATATAAAATAAATAATAATATTGCAATTATTTTAAATCTTCATTAAAAGCTGAAATATATCTTAATTAGCTTATTCAGAAATAATTATAATAAAAAATACACCGGAAATGTCGCATTTAACACATTTATGGCAAAAATAAAATCATATTTCTATTTTAATATTCTTAAAACAATATTAGATTACAATTAAACATAACCAAAACTTTTATTAAATCTAATTAATTTAATTCGTTACTTATCATAGTAATCTGTTCGTACTTTTCTATATTTTATTTACTTTATAACAAGGAGTTGCTAATAATATTTCCTGCTATCTAAGTTCCGACAGATGGCACTACAGATAATAAAGCTTTGATTTAATTTATTACTTGCTTACATTGGCACCAGATGGCTGTATGGTCGCGCGCCCATATATACTATATATCTTAGCATAATTTTAGTATGTACCAAATTATCGATAAATCTAATATTTTTTAATACTCATTTCATACTAGCTACTCACCCCGGCTTCGTTCGGGTGTACTGGCAACAAAAAATGAAATGAAACCTTTGCTTTACAATACAACCATGAAATGGAGGGAATTGCGGCTAGAGGTCCATGAACTGATGGGGAGTGTATTTGGTCCACTCACTTGATTCTTTTCACCTCCATTGATTTGCGGTGGTTTTCTAAGGGGAGATTGTGGACTGTATTTTGGCGGTCTGCTTGGGCAAGGGGTATCACGGGAAATATGCTCAATCAGAGGATCCGAGAGTATATTAACTGAGCCAGGATAGAATATAAATATACACGCTTACACGCCATGTTATGAAAGAAGATGGCATGAGTAGCTTTTCTCTTTTCCTCTCACTCACTTCCTTTCTATGATGGAGATCATTTAATCCATTTTCTCACTTTTCGTACAACTTTTTTAACATTTTCTTTCATTTCTTTCAAGTTTTCCTGAAAATTATAAACATAATAAAAAGAATTTACCCAAATATATCTGAAAGTTCTAAAGTGATGGGCTTACATATGTGAGTCGTTACATTTCAAAATGATCTAAATCCAATTTTAATCGTTCATATAACACGTTTAATTTTTTTTAACATTTACAGTTTTTATACTCCGAGAACGAAGTTCACATTTTGCCGTTCATAAGGTTTTTACTGTTATTTATGATCTTCATAGTTTCCATGTACTAAATTAGAAGATCTTGAAAAATAACGTAGAATATTAATTAGCAACGGCTAAAATTGGATATAGCTTATTTTGAAATATAACGGACTCATATCATATACTCAACGATTATCTTCATGTATGTAGATAAGAATTCGAAGCTACGTGTTTCTTTGAAATAAATATACATAAATACACTTTTAGGGTAACTGGAAACATGAGAGAAATCGGCGCACAACTAGACGAGGTCGCAGATACTATTCGTGGCTACGTACGTATATTCTTTTTATACACGCTCGATGTATGTTTACTTATATTTTATATATATACTAGCGGGCCAGGCAGACGTTGTCCCACTTTTTTAGTCCCACAGTTTATCCACTGGTGAAAATCGCTTGAAAATCCGTTCAGTAGTTTTTGAGTTTATCGCGAACAGACAGACAGACAGACGCGGTAGGGAACTTTGTTTTATACTATGTAACTAGCGGGCCCGGCAGACGTTGTCCCGCCCTGATTACAAAAAAATCCTTGACAAATTATATACCAAAACGTTCCTCATGAATCAGCTTATCCACTGGTGAAAATCGCTTGAAAATCCGTTCAGTAGTTTTTGAGTTTATCGCGAACAGACAGACAGACAGACGCGGTATGGGACTTTGTTTTATACTATGTACTGATATAATCTACAAGTTTTTGGTGCTTGATCATAATCCCAAATGCTGCTGTTTTTTGCTGTTAAATAACTATGTGGTCTAAGATGGAAAACACGCTAAACATAGAGGCTCACATGTACAACTGCTGGATCGCACGTATAAATATGAAAGATGTCAAAATAACATAGAAATAAATAAGCTGGTTCGGAAATATAACTCGTTGCATACCAAGTGTAAAAATAATGCTAAATAAAGCCTATTGTCAGAGCTTCTATATCACCAATCTCTGGGCCTCATATACTCTGTTTGTGTACAATTCATTGCGTATACAGTACAACAATGTCTTCAGGGCATTGTCGGGGTTGCCTCGATATTGTAGTGCATCGGGCATGTTTACTGAAGCTCGTGTGTATGATTTTTACGCAATAATTCAGAAGAAACCGAACTCCCTGAGCGATCGATCATGAGGCAGCTCAAATAGTGTCTTGAGAATGTTATCGGGCAGACCTGATAATTTGTTTCTTCACTACTGGACAAAATTGTTAAAAAGTGTGTGCTCCTACATAAGTAAATATTAATGGACGTTACTTTGCACTTCCGCCTGAACTAGATTGGCCGCTATCACGTCTCAACGTGTTGCGCCCCTTCACAGAGCATCTCCAGACCGATCAGGCCGATCAATTCCGGCGGAAGTGCAAAGTAACGTCCACTAATATTTAGTGATTGATTTCTACAAAGTAACGCCTTCTTCAATCATATATTTCCTAAACAAGTTAATGACTGCTTGTGTGAGTGTAAACTGTAAATATGGTAGTACCTAAAACATGTCGTGTATATTCCATTACTCTTTACTATTTTTATTTCTTTTATTTACTTCCATTACTATTTTCCGGCTTATACTGAAACTGGTTAATTCGAACCTATAACGATCCATGTCCCGACAGGCCACAGCTGAGTTAGCAATCAAAGGGCTAGTCAAGTGTTATGTGAACAAAATTTTAGCTTCTTGTCAGCAAAAAAAAGCTTATGTAATCGATACGGCCCTAAAGAATACAAGTCTGCGATAAATATCTGGCAACATTGTCACGGAAGATGAGTGTTGAAAATATAACTAAATACAAATTTCAGGTGTTCAGACAAGCTTTTGATTCTATGAAGGCGAAAGCGGTCGAGGCCGCAGTCGGTTATATTGGAGACAAGGAGAAAGAACCGTAAAAATAACACTTATATAATATATAGCAATAAACAATTACATACCTCTATGTATACATACGTCTATGGGACGCGATGTTCCGTACTGTTAAAAATGGACACAAACAGACTACTACGAGGATACTGACACAAAATAATATATTTCTGGGGAGTTTTTGCTGGGATTTTATCATCATGTAGTGGATTTTATACTTTATTAATAGTTTTGTAATATCTGGCTCTATATTTTGTAATATTGGTGGTATTTTACATAATATAGTTTGGTTATTGTGCACAAGTGAAGTGTATGGGAAATATTACCACAGAGCACGAATTCTGACTTGTCATAAAAATTCTCTGGAAAGTTCTGACAAGCGAGCCACCATCTTGTTAGTTTTTTGTAATGATAATCGCAAGAAACTTGTAATATCATTACCTACTTGACAATGACAGTAATAATCTACTAGAAGATTGATTGCCAAATATATATATATATATATATATATTTCTGCTTTCATTTATTTCTTTCAAATATCATCAGTATATCAAACATTTATTTATTTTTAATATTTGACAGTGTTGTCAACTTAAACATTTAATCAAATTAAATTAAACTAAAGTTTAACTGTTAGATTTTTACTACACAATTAAATTAAATTTAATCTGTAATAAAATCTCACAGTTAAACTTTCTTACTTGTGGTTTATTACATTTGTGATACAAAATAAATTATTTATATGCAAATATGAACAAGCGTGCAAAAATCAATAAAAATAACAAACATGTACGTATGTAATTTCTATTAATCTTCAGAGACAATGTACAATTTCGAAATAATAAAATACAGAATTTTAAAAATATGTACTTATAATTATAGCTGTAATTTGCTTATTATAGATCTACGTGTATAAAAAGATCATGTTTTATTTCAAAAGAGTTATTTTATTATTTGATTTAAATATTCTCGCTAAAACTCTGACGCCTGTCATTGCGTAGGGGAGACCGGGTACAAAAGTAACACTTTGTACTTTTACCTTGATTTCTAGCTGGGTTTTATTATTGTCATTAAATTAATATAACTACATATAAATTCAGTTTATGTTCATTACACTGGTAACTCGAATTATTTTATTACGGTGTGTTTTATATGAGTAACAGAGAGTTTAAAAAAAATCGTCGGTTGTTACTTTCGACCACGTAAGCAGGTCGAAAGTAACACGTTGTGGGTCAAAAGTAACAAGACATCGGAATTGCTAATGAAAACAATATTACAGGTTAAATCAACAAATTATTTATTTAATAACTTTGTATTAATAATACAAACAAACTTCAGCAATTTGTATGCTGAAAAAAATAATATTTTAAGACACTCTTAAGATTTGTTGCTTGAGGACATTTCAAAGTGAGGCTCAGGTGTCGTTTCAAAAAACTCGTCAACCATTCCTTACCCGCCATTTAACTATCGTGCCACTTTTCAGGAAACGTTTTTCCCATTTTTAATCGCTAACTCGTATGCCAGTTTACGTACATCAGATGGAGACAACCCAAAATAAACTCCAGAGCACTCGATTAAATAGTCGTGTAGATTAATTTCCTCGTTAATAGTAAAAACTCGGTTGCCGCAACGGTAGCCCACAACTGCGCTCGTATTTCCTGCTTTTAAATTTGTTTAAAAATCTGTATAATGTTACATGGCAAACATATTTTTTTTGCCAGTGCTCTGGTTTTTCACCATCTTTGTAATGCTTTTCAGCCACTTTTCGATACATTTCCGTGTCGGTAGTTCCTCGTGCAGTAGTTCTTATGCGTTGTCGTGGCATTCAGTTGAAGTAAAGATACACATAAAAATATATGTAGGTAATTAAATCATTACCGGAACAAAAGTAACATGTTACTTTTGTACCCATAGGGCTATGTTACTTTTGTACCCTTCCTCATTTTTGTTTAAACGAGTAATATTACCTTAAAACGGAACGTGCTAGACAAAAATGAATTTAAACAATGTACAATCAATCTAATCAAGAATGGATATGCAAACATTCAGATTGCTATTATCCCTTTAGGACTACGTAAACATTAAATAAGAAAACGTCGAAAAATTTACTTTTAATTTGTAAAAACACGTTAAGTCCTGTCACACAACCTACCAGCACGCGGCGCACGTGGTGACTTAATACGAGTGTGAGGATCGGTCCCGGCTATCACATGACGGCGCGGAAAGCGGTGTTCGTTCATTGGATAAACCTAGAGAGCATTTGTTACTTTCGACCCGCCGTTACTTTTGTACCCGGTCTCCCCTACACTTGACATGACACCAAACTGCATTTTTTGTGAAATTTCGATGAAAATGCCAAAGTGTAAATGTCACAATTTTGACATTTCTATTGATTCTATTCTATAGATTGATGTTCTATACACGTGATATCTAGAATGAATGATTGATTTTTATTTAGGTATTATAGATGTATTTTAAAAATACCAATAAAATGATGTACGTCTTTGTATGTTATAAAGTATCGAAATAAACACAAAGTCTCATTATTTACGAATACTGTTTACAATTTAATTGAAAATATGTGATCCTAAATACTAGATACGTCTTTTAAGTAAACCGAGTTAGTGTGTAAGAAATATGGGAAGAATAACTGATTGCTCATGATTGTGTGTTTAAATTAATGTCATTTGTTTTTTAAATAAATCTTCTAATGTATATTCGATGAATGCGTTTTATTTGTCTTATTATATATTATTTTTAATGATAATAAAGACGCGGTCATTTTAAGGAGCTTGTATAAAGAAGTAACATCATGAACAATGATATGTTAGTAACTTTGTAATGTTACTTAGCTACAGTTATAGTGTAATTTTACAGATCCTGTGAATGTGAATAAGTATACTTAAGAAGATTACGGTTAGGGAAGTTCTATGGTTTCGTGCAAATCACATATCTATCATAAACTGAACAAAATCACGTGCTCAAAAGAGACCAATTTTTATTTTTTATTTTTGTTGAGCCGTATACATTAACATATAAAAACGCAAGACGCACAGTCTCCAATAAAAGTAGCGCTCAAAACCGGCCCCAAAAACACCCCAATATACACACGTGGTTATAGTTATGTGATAAATTTATGATTTTCCAAATTCAACCTTGCCTGAATGATTTAAAGTTGTTTTTACAAGGACGCAAGCGACGCGAGGCCTTTTGAAATTACTGCATAATCCAAAATTATGCACTCATTCTTTTGTGCCGTCTGTGAGACGTTAAGTGTGCATCCCTGGGTTTTTGTATATCAATGGGTGCATACGTATATATGCCACCTAAAATTAATTACGTGATTTGCTGATAAATAAAAAAAAAATGCCTAAAAATCATTACCAGCACTGGTCAGAGCACGTATTTAATAAAATAATAGTTTGATGTTTTCTGTGTTTATGTGTTTTGATACATTTATACTATGTATTAAGGAATAAAACCTCGCAATTAAAAGATAGCTTACTATTTTTATCGACTATCACTTTGAAAAAATAGTTTTATCGGAAAAAAAAGCTCATTACCCTTCATTCGATCTGAAATAACAAAGTTATGCAATTGAAATACCTAGTGAAGTTCCCTTCCCTTCTCCTTGCGAGGACGATCCTTACTCAGTCGGCAAATGAACAGAGAATGCGACGAAAACTCCCCGACTTTTAACGAGAAAATAAAGAAGAGTTCTAGCCTTTGGTGCCTTATTTTTATATATTACTAGCCGACCCGTGCCCACTTCGTTGGGCGGTAATAGGCATTTTCTCTAGACTTCACAACTTCACAACTTTTCTCTAGAACTCAATCATATATATTAGGTCTTTACCTATGAAATTCCCGTTTTGTATGAAAAAATTGAAACGAATTTTTTTCATGTATTTTTTATTTGTATTAATCGAAGTAATCACCCATGCAATCAATGCATCTTTGCCAACACAGTGGCAGTTTATTCCCTTCTTAAAGAAATCAGCTGGACGGGAGGCAACAAATTCTTCAAAGGCATTTTGTACTGCCTCTCGGGTATTGAATTTTTTTCCCGCCAAGGAGTTATCCAAATTCTGGAAAAAGTAGTAGTCTGTAGGCGCAAGGTCTGGTGAGTAGGGCGGATGACGGAGAACTTCCAACCCCAGTTCTTGCAACTTGGAGACCGTCTGCTGTGCAGTATGAGGTCGCGCGTTGTCGTGCAGGAGCAGCGGAGACGAGCGATTGACCAATGCTGGTTGGAGATGTGTTAGCTTCTCCATCATTGTGTTCAGTTCTTCACAGTACACATCTGCAGTAATGCTCACCCCGTTTGGTAAGAAGCTGTGATGAATCATACCGGCACTAGACTACCAAACAGTAACCATCACTTTTCTAGGGGTAAGTTTTTGTTTAGGGCATTGTTTAGGTGATGAACCAGGATCCAACCAACTTGCTGAGCGCTTGCGGTTATCAAACAGAATTCATTTTTCATCGCATGTAACAATGCGGTTCAAAATTCCTTCATTTGTGTGTCTGTTGAGCAGTGCAAGGCACATCTCGACGCGTACTTCGCGCTGGCGATCATTGAGTTCGTGGGGCACCCATTTGTCAAGCTTTTTTACCTTGCCAATTTCACGCAAATGGACCAATATTGTTTTGACGCTAACGTCGAAAGCTGCTGCTAATTCAGCCGTAGATTGTGTATCATCAGCTTCCACAATCGCCTTTAATTCGTCATTGTCGACCAAAGTCTTCGGACGACCGCGAGGTTCATTTTTCAGGTCGAAAATCCCAGAATGGAAGCGAGCAAACCAATAACAGGTGGTGCGTTGGTTTGTAGTGTTAGCTCCGTAAACGTCGTTGATGTTGCGTGCCGCTTGTGCCGCGTTGCTGCCACGACGGTACTCATATTCCATAATTACTCGAATTTTTAACGTATCCATGATGACAAAAAAAAATGAAATGCGATGAAAATGTAACACTAATCAATAAACAAATGACTACTATTGGAAAAAGAATTCCATGTTTTTAAAATAAAATTAATTTGAAATTAGAATTCTTAGCCAAACAAAAATTATTTTGATTTGAAATGGCCAGTACTGCAGAACGGCAATTTCATAGGTATTTCATATATCATAGGTATCTCATAATTAAGGCAGCGTTCGTAAGAAACGTTTTCGTTCGACCATTTTTCTCCGACTCCCCAGATATTACCCCCTACAAACTCACAAACTTTACCTCTTTATAATATTATTATAGATAATATAATTAGTTAATAGCTTCTGCCCGCATCTTCGCACGCGTGGAATAGTTATTTTGAGCTAAGACGCAGTGGAAGCTCTCAAAAAGAAAAAAACATCTCGATTTTAAAACATTTTTCATTGTTGCTCTGCTCCTATGGGTTTTAGCGTGATGATTTATAGCCTATAACCTTACCAGATAAATGAGCTATATAGCACTGAAAGAATTTTCCAAATCGGACCAGTAGTTCCTGAGATTACCCTCTACAACGTCACAACGTCACAAACTCACAAACTTTACCTCTTTATGATATTAGTGTAGATTAATTATCTAATTGAATTTGTATAGTTTTTTCCTTTTTTTGGTCTCATGATAAAAATACTGAGAATCATAGGTTTAATTTGTTTAGTTAACATGAAACTTACACATCTTATTTAGTATCAATATCAAAACAAATTATAAGTTCAAACCAAACAATACATTTCGTTTGTTTTAAAATACAAAATGAAATTTGTTTAACATAAATTAACTTTAGGCGTACATCTATTTAATGAAGCGTTTGACCACAACTTTTAAGATTCAGCTAAGCAACCTCAGCTCGACGTAAAGGTAACCCGAAAATTGGCCCGAGACGCCATTTTGACTGACAGACCGTAATATTGCCACAGCAAGTTCGGTTAACAATTTCTGGTCAAGTAACGACATTCTGGCGTAACATTCGGCATAGAGGTAGGTAACTTGAAACCTGGAAAAGGACACGGGTTACTTTCCAACATTAATATTTATAGATCGGTCCGCGACTCCATCCGCGTGGAACCTAATGTAAAAAAAATAGTGACTAATAAAATCATCTGAATGTAGTAAGTCCATTTACTTATCTACCTTTTTCTCGTACTTAAGTCGCGTCCTCATTTAAATGGCAATAACTTTTGATAGAGTGAACAGATTTTAATGAAACCAAGACTAAACTTTTATACCCAATCATAAAAAAATTGTTATTTTGATATTACATACAGACACTTAATTTTTATTATATGTATAGATAATGTATTCAGTCTTATTCTGTCGCACGGTAAATCCTGTAAATGTGTATGTTTTTCTCTTTCTAACGTCGTTTTTTGTGTCATCGAGTAACAAACATCCATCCTTTATCACGAAAATTCGCGTTTATTATATGTAGTGCCCGTTCGCACTGCGGTTTTTTTCCCGCAAAATTTGTAACATATAGGGTTGTATGAAAGAGCGCTCACAGCAAGAAAAATTCCGTACCGGATTGAAATTCAATAGATTATCTTTCGGTGCGGAAAAAACCGCAAATTATCGCAGTAATGCTCGAACTAGGGTGAAGGAACGGCGTCGTTGCGTGTTTTAGATAATAAGGTGGTTGTCTAAATTTTATGGTCTAAAATATTATAAACAAAGTCACTGCTCTTGTCTGTCTGTGTTTCCTTATTTTTTGTAAACTACACAACATATTTTGACATAGTTTTTACAACCGTTTGGATTATATTATATAATGACAAAATATTTGTGTTTCTCCAAAGATATTAAAATATGTAAAATAGTATAGTAATATAAATAATAAACATGAATATAAAGTAAGCAAGTTCTGGTATTCACAGGTTTTAGTACTATTCCGGACATTCTACTGCAGTGCGCATAACCATATACCTATTGCGGATTTTTTTCTTATCCGGAATAAAAAACGTACCTCAACTCATCGCATCGCAGTGCGCGCAGACCCTTACGGTATTAACGAACATGTAATAAATATTATCTCTATAAAAAAGTACTTAGTTACCTCTGTGATTGTATATAAAAGCGTGACTTGAATGTCATCACCCCACTTGACACCGGGTTTACTGTTTTATCATCATGAAAATAATAAAATTTGACGAAATCCTAAGACGATTCGAGAGAGTATTCGCTTTTGAAACCGACATCAAATGGGGGAGCGTGTTCGTTATTTTTGGTTACCACGCTTTGGCGGTTTATTGGTGCTACAACTATAGCTTACCAGTTAAATGGCAAACGGTAATTTTCGGTAAGTGAATTTATCTATTAAAATTATAGTGTTTGAAATTTCAAAATTCTTACGAAAACAAATTTGTAGGAACTTAGGGCTTACCACTGTAGGAGTCTAAATGGACTTGGATATCGTAACAATAAGAGTCGGAGTGCGTAAAATAGATTGTTTATTTCTAACTCCATATGGTATTTATACACACCAGAGATCGTTCAATTGTTTGAACGACATATTCTACTTACAATAAATTCAAACGTTTCAGCCAGTCTGCGAAAGAGGATGACATACTTGGTAATACATCTACCTAGTCCGGCCATAACTTCTGTTACAAATGAAAATGCATTAATGAATGCAATAAATGAAGTAATGTAATTTTACTAAAATTTATATCTGCACTAGCTGACCCGTGCAACTTCGTCTGCACCAAATCGGTTATTACCTATGGCTATTAAAAAATAAGGGTTGATCGTAGAAGGGTGAAAATTGAGGATTGTATGTATTTTTGTATGTTGTATCATAAAAAAATAGAAATTAAAAATTTTGTCTAAAAAATAAAAAAAAAAAATTAGGGGTGGACTACCCCTAACATTTAGGGGGATGAAAAATAGATGTTGGCCGATACTCATAGATACCGGATAAGCACAAAAAATTTCATCAAAATCGGTCAAGCCGTTTCGGAGGAGTATAGCAACGAAAACTGTGACACGAGAATTTTATATATTAGAGAGAATATTTATTAGGCTCAGCAAAAAATAAAAAAATATTTTATTCGAAATGGCCACCTTTGGCTTTTATACAGGCCTTTAATCTGTTTGGCCACGAATCTATAGATTTACGCACGGTTTCCTAGGGGAATTTCGCCACTGCTTGCTCTAAAGATTTTTTAAGAGACTTTATATCGCCGTGTCGTTTAGAGCAGGCCATGTCCGCTAAAACTGTCCATAATTTGAAGTCTAAAAGGTTGAGGTCTGGGCTAGATGAGGGCCAGTCTTCAGGTCTTATAAAGTCCGGAACGTTGGTTTCAAGCCAGGCTTGGGTAGTTCGTGCCTTGTTACCAGGTACAGAGTCCCGCTGGAAAGTCCACAGTATATTTTTAAAAAGTGTATTGCTGAGAGACTTAACACCATGATCCAAGACTGTGTCTTGATACACTTTGGCTGAAGTTTTCACTCCTTTCTCTAAAAAATGTCGTTTTGTGAATCCTTGATAAGACAGGCCCCACCAAACCATCACTGACGCAGGTTGATGACCACGTTGTATCTTTCCGGCCACTTGAGAAGCTTCTTTAGAACTATGAGCGTACACTTTAGCATTTTGCTTATTGTGGTGTTCTTCAATCGTGAAAATTTTTTCATCGGTAAAGAAGATATTTCTGTGCCTTTTACCTGCGTATCGCGACAGAAGGCGTTTTGATCGAGCCACTCTCTTTAATTGTAAGGATTAATTTAGGACATGTCCTGTATATCGACGAGAAGCACCGAGCTTCAGGTCTTGTTTTATAATATGCCACAGAGTCCTAGTGGGAATCTTCATTTCTCGTGATAAGATTTTCTTCTTCCTAATGGGGGTTCGACAAATTCAGGCTTTAACAGCCTTTGTAGTTCTAACAGCACGCGGCCGCCCCGATCTTTTCTGGTCTTCGACAGAGGAAGTGTGGTTGTATCTGTTGATAGTACGATATACGAACATAGGGTTGATACCAAGCTTTTGAAGTGTCTGTAATATGACTGACGACTCATACCCACTTTGTGCAAGGCGATCACTGCAATCCTATTTTCTTTAACACCCCATTCCATATTGTAATTTGATAATGAACACGAAAAAATATGTGAAATGGCGCAAAATCGAAAGAAGTTTTATACGTGTTCCAAATTCAAAATAATGAAAAAGTTGAAAAAAATAAAAGTTTTAATGTAACAGTATTTATGGCCAGACTAGTTATACATATAACTAGCGGTCACGGCGGACGTTGTCCTGTCTTGATAATAAAAAAAAATCTAAAATTCAGCCGCAGCCTCACCTACCGGTTCCAATTGTGAATCTAAACCATTCTCGGATCCACTCGAACACGCACACAAAATTTCATCAAAATCGGTCCAGCCGTGTAGTAGGAGTTCAGTGACATATACACGTACAGAAGAAATTTATATATAAAGAAGATAAGGATGTACCTAAACCTAACGTGTCTCTACTTGCGTATTGTATTTTCGTGAAAAAAATTGTTCCAGGTGTCTAAGAATAAGTAATAGAATCATTTCAATCATTTTTAGAAATGTCTGCCTGTCTGTCTGTTTGTATGAACACGTATCACTGCTTAAGCGCTGGGTTGACAATAAAACCTCTTCAAGAAAATCATAAAGTATATCCTCGAGAGTAACTTAGTCTTTCTTTTATTAAAATTGGTTCACTCTATCAAAAGTTATTGTAATTTTAATGACGATTCGGTGTACGTACAAGAGAAAACAAGATAAGTAAATGGACTTAATACATTCAGTTGACTTTATTAATCACTGTTTTTTACATAAGGTTCCACGCGGAAAAAGTCGCGCGCAAAGCTAGTATTAAATAAAAGTAGTTTGTCATAATACGATGCAAAAGTAGTTCTCAAAGGCTATGTAAAGATAATTCAAGTTTTACGTAACTCCCTAAGGGCGGCTGCGTGGCCTTCGAGTGCCTTATTTTTCTTGACACGAAGGATGGGAGGAGGGGGGTATCTGTATGTGAAGGTCTGATATGGGATGCGTACGGTCTTATCCACTGGCTTACTATCATCCTAGTAGTGAACCAATATGTTAAGTGTAAAAGTAAATATATACTGTACACAAGTAAATACTGTTCATATAATTTCCGTGCATCCCCCAAGTTTCTTGACTCATCAAAAATAATCAAAGCATAGACTCCCTGATTTCCTTCGGTGTTTACATCTATATATAAATAAGCAGTGACGAAATGGTTAAGTACATTTCCCTTCTCTGTTTCTCAGCTCATTTTCTTCATTCTTTTTTTTATTTTGTACTTATTGACGACCTTTAATGTTATCAACAAATCGGAAAAAGTTTTTTTTATCTCTATAGTCGACGTTCGGCCATTGATTGGAAGAGTACTCGTAAATTTAAGCAGCCCTTTCACAGTAGTCTACATTACGTCGCACTATGGGCAACAAATTGCCAGTATAAGTAATAAGGTCGTCAATTTTTCTTCGATTGTCTTAAAATCTGTTTAATCATCTAGACCTAACACCGAAATTATTAGACTACTTTCTTTTTTTAAATTAATTAACAGTTAAGAAAGAAACTGCTTAATTATTTATGTATGCTAGCTGACCTACAATTAGACCCTCTTGCTTCAACCTAACATGTTTAGAGCTGAAATTTGCATGTTTTGACCAGTTTAATGGTAGATCATCATTATTTCTTACAACGGCAAATTTTTGCACATAGTGCGTCGCGCTCTTTCATATGGAACGCCATGTAGTGGATTTTATATTTTATTCATGATCTTGTGTTACTTCACTCTATATTGTGTAAAATTGGTGATGTTTTACGTAATATAATTTGGTTACCGTGCGCAATTGAAGTGGATGGGAAATAATACCACCGGGCATGGAATCTGACTTGGCACAAAAACTCCCTGGAAACTTCAAACAAGACGGCCACCATCTTGTTAGAACATTGAAATGATCGCAAGAATCTTTTAATATCATTACCTAACCGACAACGGTAATAATCTACTAGAAGATTGGTTGCCAAAAAAATGTAAGCTAATTAGTACGGGCATATAAATTACTTTCGAGAGTCTTCATACCAAAGAGATTTTAGATTTAGGCTGTGTAATGCAGTGTTGATAAAAAGTCATATACAGTAGAAACTTGGTTAACCGGACTAATTGTTGTCGTTAGGCATTCGGATAATCGAAAGTCCGGATAATCGCATGTATGACAGACCTCCTTGAGTTTTTGGCGGGACTTTGGTCTGTCATGTAGTGGATTTTTGTATTTTATTCATAATCTTGTGTTATTTGACTCTATATTTGTAAAATTGAGGGTTTTTTACGTAATACAGTTCGGTTATTGTGCTTAAGTGAAGCGAATAGAAAATAATACCACAGACAATGAATTCTGAGATGCCACAAAAACCCCTTGAAAAGTTCTAACAAGAGAGCCACCATCTTGTTGGAAAATTGAAATAATCACACGACACTTATTGTGTAAAATATGTTGTACTGTCCATTGAAACAAAACATTGACATTGGCAAATGCTACTGCGGAGGCAAAACAAGAAAAAGAAGAAGACAAACCTTCTTTGGTTTTGTGCATATGTAGTACATAATATGTACATAATTTTATGCGTTTATTAAAATACGTACACATATCAATGGAAATCAATGTTTATTAAGAAATTATAAAGAGATACATTTCCGACATAGGATGTATGCACTTATTTATGTAAGTACATACAAATTTTCTTAGATTACATCATGTAATACTAAAATATTGCAGCCTTAATCATGATATAAAATATTTTGATACGTATATGGGAATAATTTGTTTACAGTATGTATTTGGTAATTTGCACAATACATAGGTCACGGTTGGTAGTCCGGATAATCGCGAATCCGTATAACTGAGGGCCGGATAATCGAGTTTCTACTGTAGATGATTTGATATCGGTAGTGCATAAAGACGGGCAACTCACAATTACATGGTCCAGATTAAAGTTGTTGTTAATATTATTATAACCACCTTTAGCTTATTGTACGTATGTGTTCGCCGGTATGGGTATAACTTTGGGAGTTCATCGTTATTGGAGCCACAGATGTTTCAAAGCAACGAAGCCTCTACAAATTTTATTGTTCCTGATGTTCGCTCTCACCGGGCAGGTAAGACACTTTTATTATCTTTATTCAAAATTACACGATCAGTTTGAAAGCAAAAAAGAAGTAACTGTCTTTTAGGTGATACTGTTAGGTTTTACAACAAAGGCCCAAAGCATATTACCGGTTTGCCGGACTGAGGGTTTAAGCACCATGTCAAGTGGTTTTTGCTGTTAAAAGTGTAAAAATGGTTATGTTTGGAATCGCCTCCTCTGTATGCATTTGTAATTTGCAAAACGATTGTAACGTGTAATGTATTTTAAATATCACTCCATATTATAAAATAAAGTCCTCTGCAACGTGTGTCTGCGTGTCTGTATGTTCCCGATAAACTCAAAAACTACCCAACGCATTCTCATACGGTTTTCACTAGTAAATAAAGCTAGAAGGAAGGTTTAGGTATATAATTTGTAAACGTTAATTTTTTATCAGGGCGGGACAACTTCCGCCGGGCTTGCTAGCAAAAGATAAATCAGTTCGAGTTTAAAAAAAAAAAAAGTTCGAGTTTGTTGCCGGTTCTTCTCGATGAGTGGGTTTTTTATCCAAACCGGTGGTAGTTTTGACGTTTATAAGCGCCTTATTAGGATCTAAATTGAACAAAGTATTTGTGATTTTGCTTTGTTAAACAGACCTCGATAAGGATTTGGGTTCGCAACCATCGGCTGCACCACAAAGCGAGCGACACTCCCGCTGATCCTCACAATGCGACACGTGGTCTCTTCTATTCGCACATTGGTTGGCTAATGATGAAAAAGACCGACCACCTCATCCAGCAGGGGAAGAAAATTGATATGCGCGACATTGATAGCGATCCGTTGCTGAGATGGTATGACAGGTGAGGTAAAATTATATTATCAACAATGGCTATATGTACTATACTTTGGTACAATTGACATAATGATCCTTGAAAAAAACTCGAGGCAGTTTCAACAGAAGTGAAAACTCAAAACAATGAAATAACTGTGTCATCTTTTAAATTAATTATTGTGTGAATGAATACTGAATATTTCAATTTTAGAATTTGTTTATTGAAATTATTAACATTAGAGTGGTTTTCCTATCTATTAGCACTCGGAGCAATAATTATAGGTTATAGGTATTTTTATAAATACTATTAAGCACTCAAACTTATAATGAGCTGTAAAATATCAATATCACATAACACAGACGTTCACGCTTACTAGTATGTCCTGACGCGAAATTATAAATTTCGCCTGCCAAAAATACCGCCTTAAGAAGTTTTCACTTCAAACATTATATTTAAAGTGAAGCTTTTTTAGCGACGGTGTGAGTTGTATTTTATGAAACGAAAATGTGTAACGAAAAAGGGGTAGCTATAAATGTATACATAGGATTTAGGCTGTCAGAGAATGAGATAGTATATTCTTAATGCACTCGAAATATATTCATAGAGAGAGAGAGAGAAAAGTTGAAATCTATAGCACATTATTTTCTGTTGGATCGTAGTGACTAGACCGGTATAAATTTTTGTGATAAATAAAAAAAACTTACATCGCATTTTCTACGTATGTTGATACAATAGAGAAAATATTTTAATTCTTCCTTTCTTCGACTTATACCTAATGGTGCATGATTAGACCAGTTAGTATGGTAGAACTTGCGTATAGAAATTATCTTCCGAATCATGTCTGCAGGTTCGAACTCCGGCATGTACTAACAAATTTTTCGGAATTCACGTGAATTTACCAATTTAAATTAGTAGCATTATCGGTTGACGGCGAAAGGCAACATCGTGAGGAAACCTGAACCTGAGAAATGTTCTTGTAGTACCACCGAATGTGGGAAAACATAGAACTGTTGATTTCTGGGAGTTTGAAATAGGCAATACGTGGTCTGGCGCGGCCACGTGTGGTAATTAAACCGATACAATCTTTCGGGAAGGGGCTTATTTTTTTTTTCTTAGGCCTCCCTAACGGATACCCATCCCACCACCACCTTTTGGCCGGGGGAGCAGGATTCGGCTTACCGGTATTACGTCTGGTCCCCCCACAGGTATTGGCCCCTCCTGACGGGCCCCGATTGCGGTTTGAGGGGTAAGATGGTAGACCCCTCAAGTAGAGTAGATGTGAGATCTCCCCTGACGAACTGTAGGAGTCGCATTGGTACAGTGTGCCTCCATCACTTGGGTCTATGCAGTTTAAACTGGGGCGACGCAGATAGGTATTTGTCGAGTGTGGTTTCGGCCATGCTCGGCAGCGAACAGGAGTGGCGAGTGATGACCTTCTCACAGAAGGAGCGAGAGGGCTGGCGAGGTAGACACTCTAAGCGGCCATCTCCGCCAACAGAGGAACGGCGGGAGGAGTCGGCGATTTGCCCAACTCCTCGCGCCATCGTAGCGGGACCTAAGGGGATAGGCCGAGTGGCCCATATCCTCATTGCAAAGGTCCGGCTGACGAGAGAAGGCTGCTGGGGTGTACCCAGCCTGTCTCCCTATTAGGTAGGAGCCCAACGGTCACATTCCGCTGGGCGTACCGTTGGGGCGGCTATACAAGGTTGAGTAGCGAGTACGATCCCTTGCCGCTCCAACAAAAAATGGTCTGTCGGTACACCGTGGGATTTTAGTCCGTGCGAGTCGGACATAACCCACTCTCTCCCCCAGGAGGGTCAGTATCCAAAATGGATTTACCCACGTTAATAAAAAAAAGTGTGACGGACATGGCCTATGGTCCTTACAGACTGATAATGATGATACTGAAACTAATTGTTGGATTGTTATGTGCAGAAATGTTTTCATGGTGAATCTAATGGCTGCGTTCGTCCTTCCTACCATG
The DNA here is from genome assembly GCA_036509395.1 of Antheraea yamamai. Taxonomy (NCBI): domain Eukaryota; kingdom Metazoa; phylum Arthropoda; class Insecta; order Lepidoptera; family Saturniidae; genus Antheraea; species Antheraea yamamai. The sequence continues at coordinate 955,163 of AP028448.1, read as the reverse complement.
ATGAATATTTGGTGGCTTGGCGAGTCGTGGCGTTGCGCCGTCGCTTGGCAATGCTTCGTTCGGTACCTTGGAGTTCTCCACGCCCAGATGACTATCAATAGCCTCGCTCATAAATTCGGAAATCGGCCTTTCAACAGGTTAGGATAGCTAATTGAATATATAAACGATGATGGTTTAGTGGTCAGCGTGTCCGGACACAGCGACGTTGGTTAAAATTCTTGCAAATGAGCCCAATCTTGCAGTGATGGAAATCATCGTGATAAGAGTAAAACTATACGTGGTAAAACTATAGCATGGCGGTATGGCTTTTCCATATTCTAGCTAGCTACCATAGCAGATAGTAAATCTGTCGCCAAACACCCTTAGGCATATCGGCAGATGCATTTGAGAGCCAGTCCCTCTAGGTTGACACTCTTTACAGTCTTAGACCTCATCATCGTTTAAGATCACGTGAGATTGTGGTGAAACGTTAAAACCTATAAAGTGCATATTAAAAAATACCCTTGTTTGTGGTAATTTGAACAGGTAAATCTCTTACTTTCTAAAGCTGTTCCTCTTCCATTAGCATACGAATCATTGGAGCAAAATCTTATAGAGGAGTAATTATTGTAATAGAACTGATAAATATTTTATGAATTAACCACTCTTCTGATACCAGTTTCGCACTTTTTCATTATATCACTCAGAGAGTATAATAAAAACAAAAACATTCCTGTTTTCAGTCGAATAAAACCGGCAGAGAATCTGTTTGTCGCGTACATCACATTCGGCGAGGGTTTCCACAACTACCACCACGTTTTTCCGTACGACTATAGAACTACGGGTGACTATTTCATTCTGGACTACGGAAAAATATTTTTAAGGTTCTTCGAGAAGATTGGCTGGGCTTATAACCTACGTAAAGCGTCGCCTGAAACGATCGCTTCTGCGGTAGCAAGACTCAATGGTGCAGAAAGCGAAGATTTATTAAAATCTTAGTGTTAAACCTCCGTTTTTTTTGGCAACCAATATTCTCGTAGATTATTACAGCCATTGTCCAGCAGGTAATGATATTCCAAGTTTCTTGCGATTGTTTCAATGTTCTGACAAGACGGAGGCCGTATTGTTAGAACTTTCCAGGGAGTTTTTTAGCAAGTCAGAATCCATACTCCGTGTCTTTAGATGTTTTATTCACAATCTTGTATTATTTGATTCTATATTTTATGATATTGATGGCATTTTACGTAATATAGTTCGGTTATTGTGCACAAATGAAGTGGATGGGAAATAATACCACGGAGAATTGAGATACCACAAAAACTCCCTGAAAAGTTCTAACAAGGCCCCCTTCTTGTTATAATAATGGAATTATCGCAAGACACTACTTGATAAAAGAGTAATAGTCGAAAAGGGTGGCTATCAAAAATAAAACTACAAAAAATAGGATTTTATTGTAGGTTGTATTTTAATAAAGTGGACTGAATAGAGGGCTGGTGTTGTGATGTCGTTTTAAAAAAAACAGTCTATAAACTTTTTGTTCGGAATGTGTAAAAAGTATTATCGAGACAGAGGGTCACCACCTTGTTAGAACATTGAAATGATCGCAGGAAACTTGTCATATTATTACCTACTCGACAATGGCAATAATAATCTACTAGAAGATTAGTTGTAGAATACCTTCAACATTTTTTCATATTCAAAAAGTCTCATCATAGTACCTATATATGAATTTATAAAAAATGTATATTTTTATGTTTTATCTTGGATTGTATAACATTTTACACAGTTACATTTGGTAAAACTTGAGTAATTTATTAAAACGTATAACCGTCGAAGTACGCATATGTTACAAAGTATAAAAATTTTTACATAGTATAAAACAAAGTCCCCTACCGCGTCTGTCTGTCTGTCTGTTCGCGTTAAACTTAAAAACTACTGAACGGATTTTTAGGCGGTTTTCACCAGTGGATAAAGTGATTCTTGAGGAAGGTTTTAGTATATAATTTGTTAAGGTTTTTTTTTATAATTAGGACGGGACAACGTCTGCCGGGCCCGCTAGTAAAACATAAAAAGGTTCGCCATAAATGACGTTTTACGGCCAATTATAATATTATTATAGTGGACGTTATTTTGCACTTCCTCTGGATATGATTGGCCGCTGCCACATCTCACTTTTAAACGGCCACTCAATTCTAAGTGGAAGTGCAAAATAGACTTCCACTATGATATTTAATTATGGATTTTAGTAAAGTAACGCTTTTTTAAATCAAATGCGCAATTAAAAGATTTTAATACCAAAACATCAAAATTTATAACGGAATATTGAGACACGCAATTGACTATCAAATTTACGGCGTGTACTACAATATTATAGTATACTAGATGTGCCTGCGACTCCGTCCGCATAGACCTTTACGTACAAAACAGTGACTAATAAAGTCATCAATGTATCAAGTCCTTTTACTTATCTACTTTTCTCTCGTACTTAAGTCGTGTCGTCATTAAAATTACAATAACTTTTGATAGAGTGAACCGATTTCAATGAAACCAAGACGAAATGTTACTCGATGATATGCTTTATTTGGTGAGGTTTTATCGCGTACGCAGTATTTTACCAGTGATGCATGTTCATACGTACAGACAGAAGGACGATTCCAAAATTGATTGAAATGTATTACTTATTCCTAGACACCTGCAAAAAATCTTTTTTCACAAAAATCTAAAAAGTACAGACACGTTAGATTTAAATTCTTATTATATATATGCATAGAAGATTAGAGATGAGTGACGTCATGTTGTCCAAAAAAGACCCTTGTTTAAATTTACATAGATACGTCGCCAACACGTGCAGTAACAAGCCTCATTAACATAAAATCAATTGCTGTATTATCCCTCGTTTCTCATCGTCCATTCTATTGTTTATTTAATCTTCATCTTGTGAACGTTTTGTAGTAATTGTCTAACCGTTTTTGCTTATTAATTATTCATAAGATTTTGATCTATAATTGACTTGTATTTGCCCATACCTATATCAAATTCTCACTTCCTACTTAGTAACAGTTGAAAATTGTTAATTTCGTAAAGCGGTGAGCTGTTCGTGGTTCGTCCGAAACCAAGACCTCCACAGAGATGTGGAATGCGCTTCGATGAAATTATATATGAAATATCAGCTATTTTTCAAAGCCACCAACTTCAATCCATTAGTGTTATCCGCCGTGACGAAAAATGAATGAGTCAACGCGTTCCTACTGTCCATAAAAAATAAGAAACGTTCTATTTATGCAAAAGGATAAATATAAAGAAATAGGTAAGAAAAAAAATGGTAATGGGGATTCTATTCTTCTTCAAAGTTAAAAGGTTTAGGTAAAAATAATATGTGATCGAAGTTTTATTAAATAATATATATAACCAGAGTCAGTGATCACTGAAATTTTAAGAGACAGATATTAATGATTAAAAAAAAACATAAAATAAAATAAAAAAGCAAATACGTATAATGTTAAAATAAGATACTTAAATAAATAAAATCATTGTATGTTATAAAAGCAGTTAGGCCATCACAATGCATTATAATTGCTGGCCAAGAGTAGATATGGAGCCTGCGTTCCCAGACCTACGGTGCGTCAGGTGCACAAGACATCGAGCCAGCAATTTCAATGGAAACGTTTGGCAACCCGATTACTCCGTTCCCACATTGTTTTTGTATAAATTATTGGACGACATGGTTATTCGGCAGAGTTAGCCTAGCATCGGTAGTATTGTCATATTATTAGTTTTAAACTCTTTTATAATTTAAAATAAATTAACTTTGGCTTAATTTGTTTTTTTTTATTTTCTGGCACCTCCTTCATTAAGCACATGTCAAGTAGGAAAAATATAAAACATTTAATAGTACTCTGACTTTACTAAATTTACTGACTCTAATAAATTGTTCGTTTTATATAATTCTAACAAAAGTGACTGAATAGTCGATTCATTTTTTATGAGAGCGTGGTCTGGCGATGTTTTATAGATATACTTGTAGTTTCTTTATTTTTGGATTCCATTATGTGGAAAATCAGGTACAGTGTCCTCATTATACCGTGGTAATAGGAAAAAAAGTATCAGAGTCCACGTGTATTGTCACACGTGGAGGAAACATGCTGACTCGCTTATTATGTTTCAGAATCAACTTGCGTATATCAATTATATATTTATATGGACCATAACAACACAAATTTAAAAGCACACTAGAAATAATTTTTATTTCAACTATATGATTAAAAGCATTCATTATTTCTCAGTAATTTTTATCCACATCCTTTAACATTTCCATCTTGGTTTTCATCTCCTTTATTATTATACGTTGCTATAATAACTAAGTTATGTAGATACAAACGCGGTAAATAAAACAAAATGGCCGTCAAATTGACTAAAATGATAATATAATTCAAATTACATACATTTGTTCTTGCAGTCCAGTACAGCGCACGTCTCACACGCTTGTTTACAGTAAACAAATTATTTTTGATCGATGTTACACGAACGAATGCAGAGGTAACAGTTCATCACTACATAGTGTAAAACAAAGTCATCTGGTTTGTTTGTTTATCTGTTCACGATAAAGTCAAAAACTACAGAACGGATTTTCATGCCGTTTTCACCAGTAGGTAGAACGGCTCACGGGGAAGGTTTAGGTATAATTTGTCAAGGTTTTCTTTTTATTATCAGAACGGCACAACGTCTGCCAAGCCCGCTAGCTTAAAATAAAATAGCTTATTAGTTAGTTATCTGCCACTGAAAGTCCCGTGAAAATCAGTTCAAGCATTTCGAATATGCCACTGCGGCCGAAGGCGAATAAAAAACCTAAATTTCTTTTTATGAGGTCTGCTATCTACCTGTGAACACCCCGTGAAAATCGGTCCAATCATTTTGGAAATGGCAATGCGGGCGAAGCCGCGGACTAATAAAACAGAATATGTCAACCGGTATCATTTCGGCTATCTGCCAGTAAAATTCCCGTTAAAATAGGTCCAGCCGTTTTGGAGATTACCCGGAACAAACAGACAAAATATAATAATATCGACCAGATTTATTTATTACTTACACATGCAACCCAAAAAGGACCGAAATCACTAACCTGTTATTACCTGGTCAATCAGCCAGCGATCGTCACGACATAACACCACGAGTATTCCAGCAGAAACTCAAAACACCCATGGACTTTATTGTTAAATATCATGTCTTTAGAAAAGTACTCTGTTGGATGTATTCTGTAGAGTGGCAGAAGAGAGGACTACCTCATGCACATATTTTTTTGTGGATGGTTGAAAAAATAAGACCAGTTGAAATTAATATGATGAATATATACAGTCGTATTATTTCATTTCGATATATGGTCCTATTGAAAACAGGAGCTACTGTTTATTTTTGTAATTTTGTCATAAAACAAAGTCTTTTAGGAATTTAGAAAATATGACGGTATGAAGTTTGTCGGGTCAGGTGGTATCCTTATAAATTACCAACATTTTTAAATCTTATATGATTTTGTCCGGTGAAGCTGTGAAAACCCTTGAAGACAGTAGCGTACAGTCAATTCGAAAAAATAAATCTTACATCCCTTGTAATAAATTGATTTTTTATATCTATCTATATTTACAGCTTTGTTACAGTTTTATTATACTATAGATAGAAGATACAGATGTACAATAAATATTTTTTGAAAATTTTGATCGGGGTAGACTTTGTTATCGATATGGAAGCCAAAAATAATCTTTTTGTCTGTCTTTCTGGCCCCGTGAACACGCACATAACTAATATTACAAGGTTACATTTAGGATACTTTTTGTCCCATAAAACGCAAGGGCTTCTCCAGGATAACGAAAGACAAAAAATTGTAGTTAATGTAACTAGACTTTTTTGCGACACCTTAGTACAAGAGCCAGCAACGTTGGAAGAACGAGAATTTTAGAAAATCTGGTTCTTTAATATGTAGGTATATTATGCCCTTCCAAACTAACTTTTTAACGCTATTAAAAACATGAATTTATCACTGCCAGACAATTTTGTTATCGACAATAATGTGCCCGATGATATTCTTTATAAATAAAATAATTCATTTCAAACCATTTTATTTTTTCTATTGCAAAGAACATATTTCATTTTATTAACCATTATGATATTGAGATTTCACCGTAAACAATGAAAAACAACGATAAACGTAGACATATCACTTGAGACTGACGTCATCTTGAATACATGCGTCTATAACAGGCGCTTCCACAATTATCGCTATCATTATTATACAGCCAGTGTTGCGCTAAGCTATCGCTATAGCTAAGTTATTCTATACATATTATTTTTAATTTGCCCTTTTTTATGTTTAAATAAAATAATAATAAAATAACAGCAATCTTGACATACTTTTTATATTTACAAAAAATAGCACATTATTGTTAATAACAAAAATGTCTGGCAATAATAATTTCATGTTTTAGTGGCGTTTCAAAGTTAGTGAAATACAAAAAATAAAATTAAAAAAAATAAAATTTAATATTATTATTATTATTAACTTTATTTTTGGCAACCAATCTTTTAGATTATTACTGCCATTGTCGAGTAGTTAATAGTATTACAAATTCTTCTTCTATTCCATTTTCGGCAACCAGTCTTCTAGTAGACCATTACTGCCATTGTCAAGTGAGTATCGATATTACAAGTTTCTTGATATAATTTCAATGAATGCCATTGTCGAGTAGTTAATAGTATTTCAAGTTCTTCTTCTATTCCATTTTGGCAACCAGTCTTCTAGTAGACTATTACTGCCATTGTCAAGTGAGTATCAATATTACAAGTTTCTTGATATAATTTCAATGAACTAACAAGATGGTGGTCATCTTGTTAGAACCTTCCATGGAATTTTTGTGGCATCTCAGAATTCATGGTCCGTGGTATTATTTTCCATTCACTTCACTTATGCACAATAAACAAACTATATTACATAAAACACCACCAATTTTACACAATATAGAGTCAAGTAACACAAGATTATGAATAAAAAATAAAATCCACTACATGACAGACCAAGATCCCGCCAAAAACTCAAATTTAATATTACCTATAAAGTGACTCTCCCATGACTAATTTGACAATTGTAGAATTCATATCCAATACTAAACTCCAATAACTCCAATACTAAAAAGATGAAAATTGTGAGTTTGGATGTTCGGGCCGAAATCTCTGATACTACTGATCCGATTTTTAAAATTATTTCACTGTTAGAAAGGTATGTTAGATTACTTTTTATTTAGGGAAATATATATTATATAGTAAATGGGGCGTGGGGGTGAGGGTCAAAGGAGCAACCCAGTGGATATCGGGAATACATTTGTTGCCAATATATAGTTAGTATAGTTTCGAGTCACAATTGCGCCCGATAAGTTTCGCTACAATCGGGTTTTAGGTTTTTTAAGATTTTTGGCGTTTGGAAATAAAATTGGAACCGGTAATAACCTATTTGGTGCAGACGAAGTTGCACGGGTCAGCTAGTATATATATAAAATAAGAAGCTGACTTAATGACTGACATATCAACGCAGAGCCTAAACTATAAGTGTTATAAACTTGAAATTTTCCTCAGGGGTTCCTTTTATAACGTAGGGGAGCACTAAGAAAGGATTTTTGAAAATTCACCCCTTGCGGAGGTAAAATGGGGGTGCAAAGTTAGTATGACACTTTGCCGTTTTTGAAGTTATACAAATGAAGTTCAGTATGAAGGTCGTTCATTGAAAGTCATGAACGACGTGTAAAATATTTTTTCGAAAATCATCCCTTAAGGGGGTGAAAGCGGGGTGCAAAGTTAGTATGAAAGTTCTCTGATTTTCAAAGTAATTTCAATAAAATATTGTATTTGGGTCATAAGTTCCTAATAATGATTATTGCCGATATCGTATTTTGTGAAACTTCTAAGGGGATAAAAGTTTTTCGTATTTACCAACATTATTTCAATGAAATTTTGTATTTAAGCTATTACAGTAGAAACTCGATTATCCGTCCCTCAGTTATACGGATTCGCGATTATCCGGACTACCAACCGTGACCTATGTATTGTGCAAATTACCAAATACATACTGTAAACAAATTGTTCCCATATACGTACCAAAATATTTTATATCATGATTAAGGCTGCAATATTTTAGTATTACATGATGTAATCTAAGAAAATTTGTATGTACTTACATAAATAAGTGCATACATCCTATGTTGGAAATGTATCTCTTTATAATTTCTTAATAAACATTGATTTTCATTGATATGTATACGTATTTTAATAAACGCATAAAATTATGTACATATTATGTACTACATATGCACAAAACCAAAGAAGGTTTGTCTTCTTCTTTTTCTTGTTTTGCCTCCGCAGTAGCATTTGCCAGTGTCAATGTTTTGTTTCAATGGACAGTACAACATATTTTACACAATAAGTGTCGTGTGATTATTTCAATTTTCCAACAAGATGGTGGCTCTCTTGTTAGAACTTTTCGAGGGGTTTTTGTGGCATCTCAGAATTCATTGTCTGTGGTATTATTTTCTATTCACTTCACTTATGCACAATAACCGAACTGTATTACGTAAAAAACCCCTAATTTTACAAATATAGAGTCAAATAACACAAGATTATGAATAAAATACAAAAATCCACTACATGACAGACCAAAATCCCGCCAAAAACTCAAGGAGGTCTGTCATACATGCGATTATCCGGACTTTCGATTATCCGAATGCCTAACAACAACAATTAGTCCGGTTAACCGAGTTTCTACTGTAGTTAGTTCGAAAATCATCCCTTAAGGGGGTGAAAGCGGGGTGCAAAGTTAGTATGAAAGTTCTCTGATTTTCAAAGTTATTTCAATAAAATATTGTATTTGGGTCATAAGTTCCTAATAATGATTATTGCCGATATCGTATTTTGTGAAACTTCTAAGGGGATAAAAGTTTTTCGTATTTACCGACATTATTTCAATGAAATTTTGTATTTAAGCTATTAGTTAGTAATAATAATTATTGGCGATATCCTAATCAGACTTTAAAGTATCGGATTCTAAACTATCGAAACTCTTCTATCTAGCGGGCCGACGGATGTGCCGCGGTGGTGCAGAGGAATATTCTTTTTATATGCCCCAGATGGGGCTGGTAAAACTTATCTC
>AP028448.1:790715-945500 GCA_036509395.1 Antheraea yamamai | reverse complement strand
CGACGACCAATCCGGCACCTCGGCAGCGCTATCCTCCGATCGTCGTCGAACGCCTTCCCAACTGGGTAGAGCATTTCCGACGATTGGAGGACATGCTGGGGCACGAGCCGAACGCACGTTCGTTTGGAAACGGCGTGCGCTTCATTCCGAAGGATCAGAAAGAAGATCGCATAATACGCGAATACCTCTCCTCGATAGAAGAGCAAGGGGTGAGCTGGTTCGCCTACTCACCCCCTACAGAACACTACTTGAAGGTCGCGATACCTGGCCTACCTCCAGATACCCGCCCTGAAGACATCTCCGCGGCTCTACGAGAGAAGGGATACCACCCGGAGTATGTCCGAGCGATTTTAGCACGCCGTGGAAGAAGTGGGTGCATCTACCACTGCGCACTCAAAAGGACGCCTGGCCTGACACCGGCCATTTACTACATAACCAAGATGCTCCTGATGGATGTCAGAATAGAAGGATGGCGTGGCAAGCGAGCCCCGGCACAGTGCCATCGGTGCCAATTATTTCGGCACTCGTCACACCACTGTCATCGCAAGATTGCTTGTGTTAGGTGCGGCGGAGAGCACCCGGCGCACCTCTGCGAACGCCCACGTGACGAACCAGCTACCTGTGCGAACTGCAAAGGCGCACACCCAGCGAATGATGCTCTGCGATGCCCGGTGTATCGTAGAGAGATGAGAAACCGCCGTGCGGGGACCGTCGCTCGGTCTGGTGATGCCGAGTACAAGACGCGTAAACCGACACAGGCCCCAAGACAGCGTCCCTCGATTACGAATGAATCGCGAACCGGAAGGAAGACGACCCAGCCGCCTACCTCGCCTGGAACGAATACTAGATTCCTGGATGTCATAAATGACATCTTAATACGAAGCCAAGGAAATCCTGAAGCTGAAGAACTATTCCGGACCATCATGAAGGATTACCAGCAAGATTGATGGCCATTATGGAACGGCAGACACCCCGGCTCAACCCTTGTGGAAGCCCGACCTCAATCACCGCGCGCTTGACACCTCGAAAAGCACATATATGTGCTAACCAAGGACAGGCCTGTATTCACAGGTCTCGTGGAATGGCCACTGAAAGAGTCAATACGACTCGGCACAGTATCCTCCCCCGCCCAGAAAGGGCAGGCCGAGATGACCTCGTCAGTCAGTGTTGACTCATTCTTTCGGCAGTCGTCGTACCGTGCAGTAACTCTGTCCGAACTCGTGTTGGATATATAAAGATTGAATAATTTTTCGATCAACAATAACTAGATAAAGGGTCACGTACAAAATCAAAGGTAAAAGCTGTCCGCGTAAATGTATACTTATGTGTAGCTATTTGTTTACTAAGAAAGGGAGAAAAAAAGTTTTAAAACTGTTTTAAGTTCAACCTAATTACAACCATGACACCTAGTAATAAAGTCACAAATGTTCAAAATATTATCTAATACTTACGATAAAACGAGCAAAGCAATAAATTACTTTCCTCACAAATGAAAAGACAACATAAACAACATTTAGTGTGAATTCAACCTTAGTCCGCAATGAATAAAGTACTTTTTCCGTTATTGTACGTGTTTGTGCGTGGTTGGAGAGCCTAGGCCAAACATTTGTACCACAGGTTTAAAATCGGTAATTTTGTTCAAAATTTGATATTATTTGTTACTTTAAAGCTTAGAATAACTTATTCAACATGTATTTAGCGAAAGTAAGATACTCCGACCATTAAATTGCTTTTTCGGGTTTTTTTTTGCATCTTTTGAATACACTGCGGCATGTGAAACGTGCTTACATTGGCTGTGTTTCAAACAAACTAAACAAAATAAAAGCCCGCATTTCAAGTGAGCTGTTATTTACCTAGACGTATTTTTCGCGCCGACCCGATTTCTAGTTATTGTTGATCGAAGGATTAATTGTTAGAATTGATTCTTAACAAGTTTATATCTATATTGGTCAGTTCTCTTTTTTTTATAATCAATAATTGTTTGTATTTCTAACAATATAATTATTCGGTGCTAGCTAAAAGATAGAGGCCGCCCAACTTCGACACGGTCGTCAAATATTGCGAAAGACCTCAAGAAAGCCCTGTTGCAAGAATGGATAACCCAAGACAGATTGGCTTGACGCAAAAATGTGAGGAGACCCGACCCCAAATAATAGCAAAAGGGATGGGCAAAGAAAAGATCTGGTGGTAGCTTAAAATACTGATATGTCGACATACCAAAAAGCTTTTTTATAGTTTATCGACACAAAAGACGGCATTTTATTATTAGTGAATTAAATACCACTAAGATGTGAAATTTTCACACTACCCCTACCCATCCCAAAATATCATATTTTATGTCGCAGCTTCATAATACCTTTTTTATATGTTGACATATTAAATTTTTACGTTAGGTTTGAGTAAGGTGCCCGTCATTTCCTTATCGTGTAACTGGTTTTGTTATTATTTTGGAAATATTTTTAACTGGATTAATTGTGAATTATCTTTTTTATTTTGTTATTTACTATATTTAATTCCCACAGCTCCATTAACGATTTTAAGTTAGCCCTGTTACTTTTTATTTCTGCTTAGCTACTATGAAAACTCCTTACGATACGTAAGATAACACTCTAAAGAGTCCTCTACCAATCAGTAAAATCATTTCGAAGGTAAACGCGTACAAACGATGGACACTTCAATTTTATTGTGTGTAATGTGTATAGATGCACCTATACCTTATTGTATTAAAGCACGACACTGCTCTGTAAGTGATGATAAACACATTGCAATTCAAAGACAACAGCGACCACCATAAGATCTATAATTCGTCAGTACTGTCAATAGTTGTCGCTGTCATGCCGGTCCGGAAGCATATAGCCGCAGCTGAATATAGATCGACTGATCCAAAAACTTGGCAAACCAAAAGAACCATTATAACGGATCTGTCACTATGTGCAAGGCGATCGTTACCCAATCAGATATAGGTCTTTACCACCACGTGTGATACTGGATATACTTAAGCTGATGCTAGAATGCGACATCCTTAAAACATACCATCAAAGCTATCAAAAGCTGCCATCGTTTAGGAGAAACAATCCAGTCATCGAGAAGAACCGGTAAGAAACTCGATTTGGTTTATCTCGTCATGATACATCTTTTTACAAACATAGATAGTTACATTCGTTTATGGTGAATGCACAGAAGAGCGTCATTTTCACACGTCAACATCTTTCACATATTGATTCACCCTATAATAATCTTTAGACATTAAAACCGGCATAACATGATACTTCAACTCCTGATCTTGCAAATCGGCAATGTGTTTTGCGACTTTGTTATAACACTTAACACTATTACCTAAAAAACTGTTACCGGACTGAGTGAGCCTGAAACATGGAATGAGCAATTTATTATTGTTTTAGTGTAACTCAAGGCGTGTTGTAAAAATGGTTCTATCGTAAAACGCAGCAGTAAACATCATCTTTTAAAAAATATCAGTTTTTTTATCTGTTCGAATTACACTATCGCTCAGTGTAGGCAAATGCCCGTTCTATATGATACGTCTATGGTAAAATTGTGTAAAGCAGCTCGGCGCCATGTTTTTAGTACATCAAACCGACTAATATTAATAATTACAAGAGCAAACGCGAGCGATAATAATTGTTGGTACGTGATTCGTTCGTGGCGACCTTGCCACGGCGCGGTATCGTCTAGATATGTATTCTCGTATATGCTTATACCATCGGAACATGATACCTTCATTACGCATTTTACTTATCTCAACATTTCAAGATAATTAGATTAGTTTATAAGATAAATAAATAGGAGTACAATAGAATAAATATGTTATAAAAGATGCCATAGAAAATGTTTACGATTTCAGAGCTATATTAACAGCTACGCCAACGTACGTACAATAAGTGTAATATAGAAGTTATATGCTGAAATTACAAAGATTAATCACATTAGAGACGCATTACACGTCTTGTTACAATAACGGGGTCCGTGGAGGTATGATATCTAAATGGTACAAAATCAGTTCTCTTGAGGACCAAACAACAAATAGGTCGAGAGTTTTTGGCGGGATCTTGGATTGTCATGTAGTGGATTTTATATTTTATTCATAATCTTGTTTTATTTGGCTCTATATTTTGTAATATTAGTGGTGTTTTACGTAATATAGTCTGGTTATTGTTTACAAGTGAAGTGGATGGAATAGCACGGAGCATGGATTCTGACTTGCCACAAAATCCATGGAAAGTTCTGACAAGATGGCCACCATCTTTTTAGTTCATTGAAAAGCTTGTACTACCATTATCGACAATGGCAGTAATAATCTACTAGAAGATTGGTTTGATTGAAATAGGTCTAACAAAATTCAGTAAAATTCGTTAAATACGAATCGCTAGGATATATTTGTATAAATAAGATTATACGAATGCAAATTTTCACCAAACTCCTTCAGAACAGATTACTTCAAATCACTTCTAACAACACTTACAGATTACAAAACGGCAAATAAACTGAACGGAATACCAATTACGGGAGTGACCCTTTCTAACATCTTGGAACGATTCACCTTCGTACCCGTTACGAATACCAATCGATTGTTTACAAATACTCGAGTAGATTCGATACGAAATAGTCGACAGAGCCTAGGATTATCCCCTATAATTACATAATGGAAGCCTAGCTACTCGAGTTATGAGTAATATCGGCTTAGTATAAAAAAAAATGTTTTACTTCTACTTGCTTGATTATAACTTTGTAGGTAGTTGGAAACAATTATCACTGATATTTTAGCTAATAGCTATACCTTTAATTATAAAAATCCAAAGCTTATTGTTGAGTTGAGTGCACATTTAAAATCAGAATTGTGTGTTCCACAATGCATTATCGTCCTACAATAAACAATCCGTTATAAGAGTTCAAAATCCCTTACTTGCAGAAAATAAGCCAAGCGGGTAACCTAGTTCTGCGGACTACATTATATAAGAACAAGTTAGCAACATGGGAGGGCTTTCTCCACCCCGAGAAGCCTTGTTCAAGACGTATTGCGGCGCGCCCGGGCCTCTTACATCATACGCAGAAGTAAATCTTTGTAATTCGGGTAACGTTAATACTAAACGTTTTTAAGAAAGTAAAAGGTATATGGCAGAGGGAACATTATTTGTCCTGATGCCATATTTCGTTATAATTCCTCTGGTAAATCATTTTTCTTTAGTAGGAAAATTGTTTTTTACTTTGTATTTTATAAATGCAATTATTTCTTTAGATTTTTTTTTTCGAACTAACTACGCTATTGACCTAGCAAGATCTTAACATCTTCACCGGACTACGAAGGCGAGCGCTTAAGGCACTCAGCCAATTTTATTTGACAACTAGCTCAAGGGTGCACGGCACACCTCGGCTTGGGCTGTTGCATGATACATGCAATTCGCGACCTATCTAAATTTCTTTTGATAAATTCTCTTTCGTGTAATATAATTTTATTTCGACAATGTAATATAGTCTCTTAACATTTGGCAGGTTTAGCATGATACTCCTTCTAATTTCTATATATTGTAGTTAACTCAACATTGCTGTAATCAGGTCTTTTTTATCATGAAGTTGTAAAATACATAATTTCTTATTTATAATAGTAACAGTAATACATTTTATCGGTTTTTATATTAACATGCCTTTTACCCGACCTAATATTTATTTCTACAACTCCTTCTCTGAATATAAGCCTGTAATGAATTTCTGCAGTGTTTTCTATACTAATATTATAAAGAGGCAAGTTTGTGAGTTTGTGACGTTGTGACGTTGTAGGGGGTAATCTCAGGAACTACTGGTCCGATTTGAAAAATTCTTTGAGTGTTATATAGCTCATTTATCGACGAAGGTTAGGCTATATATCATCACGTTAAGACTAATAGGAGCGGAGCACTAATGAAGAACGTTTAAAAATCGGGGTTTTTTTCCTCTTGAGAGCTTCCGCTGCGTGTTAGCGTTAGTCCATAGTAACTATTCCACGCGAACGAAGTCTCGGGCAGAGGCTAGTTTTATATATCATAGGAGACAAACGAACAGGCGGGTCACTTGATGTTAAGTGATCACTGCCGTCCATAGACACTAGCAACACCAGGGGAGTCGTATGTTGCCAGCCTGTGTTTGGGGGAAGGGGTAGGTTGAGTGGGGAGGGGAGGTGGGCCGCCGGCGCTCTCACTGACCGAACGAAGCGCAAAAATGCAAGCACTGTTACTTTACGTGGGTGTTTGTGTGTTGTGGGCGGTAGTACACCGGTCGAGCCGACCTATTCATGCTGAAGCCACTAATAGCTTCAGCGTGGCTCTACCAGCTGTAAAAGTGTTACTTGTATAGAACACACTTTTGGATACCTTATAGTGTGTATTCAAAACAAATTCAGTCAACTTTTTCAGATAAGAAATACATGTTTGTGTAACAGCATGTGTGCCTCAGTAATTCTTATATGTACGATTAGCTCGGCTAGTTTAGCTCAGTAAGACACGCTTTGTTCCATCCAAGGCAACACAGCCCCAGCCGAGCTTCGGCCACTTTTGCACACTTGTCCTTGTTGCCAAGCCGCTGAGTTACACAAGCGCTTGGCCTGTTAGTCCTGTGAAGCTATGAAGGCCCATCATGCCAATAGCGTTAGTCAGTTCCAAAAAAAAGTCAACTTTGTAAATAGTTCAGCATCATGTGAAAGCACTTGTGGCCTTCGTTTTACCAATTTCCGTATTGTAGATTTTAACGTGACCGACAACACAATTTATAAGTCTTCTATTATTTGTCCACATCACTCAATGTGGCTAACTTAAATAAGTAATTAAAGAGCCTGTAGCAGTAATCACCTGTTTATCTCTGTCCTGAGGCATTTTAGCGTCTATACCGTCCGGGAATGGTTTCACCAGCTCCGGCTTCTCCTTAATCTTGTCCATGATGAAGTCCAGCACCACCATGATTCCGTCAACGGAGCCAGTGATCAAGCAAGCGCGTTCTGTTGTACCTGTAACAATATTTGTAACTATGTAACACGATTTTTTAAAAAACGTAAGATAGACAGACTGGTTAACGTCATTATGTTATGAAAGACTTGAGTTTTTTTCCTATATCAAAAAAATCGATATTAAACATCGAATCGATTCAGTGAATCGATCTCTGATACTATAAAAATAAAACCATAGGATACTTTCAAATTT
This sequence comes from Antheraea yamamai, assembly GCA_036509395.1. Classification (NCBI taxonomy): domain Eukaryota; kingdom Metazoa; phylum Arthropoda; class Insecta; order Lepidoptera; family Saturniidae; genus Antheraea; species Antheraea yamamai. The sequence goes on along the minus strand of AP028448.1, from coordinate 938,316 downwards.
TAAAAAAAGAAGTCACTCAAACAAAAAAAAATAAATAAAATTAAGATATCGATTTTTGAATAATCGAGCGTCCTTTTTCATGAATCGATTCCACAGAGCACAATTCGGAACAATATAAAAATCGATTTCTTTTCCAAAGAATCGCCATCCCTACAAAAGTATACTCAAAGATCTTTGAAAACCCTTTATTTTGAATGAACTATAGAAGTCTGTATTAGCATTGTGGATTGCGACCCAGTTTCATCGCGGAGATACAAAGGCGTATGCCTCGAGGATCGTCGGCTGAGTAATGAAGAATGAAGGAAAGTAAAATGGTCCAACGTAGCAAATGACTGATGAGTTTTATATAACTTCAATATAACAATATTCTTTTATATATTATATTCTGGCATAAAGCCCACTCTATGTGTAATCTTTTCCGTTAGTTACATTTTCCCGCTATCTTTGTTTGACAAGGGGACAAACAAATCGACATTCCTGGAAATAAATCTTCACGTGAATGTAATAATATGTTGCATATTTATAATAACTAATCTGTAATATATTCGCTACGAAATATTTTCTAACAAATTTAGGCCTTTACTCTCCACTAAATAGAATGATATCACTTTATAATTCTGAATCTAAAAACTCTAATCTAGATATATTCACAAATAGTCTCAGTCAGTACAAACAAATTTATTCAAGTAACTTAAGCTGAAAATTATAATGTATGGTTAGTATTTTCTCTTCTTTTTTGTTGTATTTGTGTTAGCTGTCTCATTTACTTAAGTTATTTGCTGTAGAATATAATAAATACGTCGTAAACACCTATAATTAAGATTGCACTTATATAGTCTTTAAAAATGCATGTTATGTACTATTGCAGTGTAAATCTTGTTGGTGTTTCTAAATAAATAAATAAATAAAGTAAGCTTTATAGTTCAAACAGAAAAACTTTTATGGATCGAAATATTCAGTTAAACATGATAATGTGAAATACTAAAACAATTACGAATAATTTTATTTTATTTGTACGACCTAAATTGATAAATAATAAAGTACCTAATGAGATAAATTTGTGACTAGGCTGTCTGAGCGAGGATGCCCAGTGTCTTATCCTAGATTGCCTTTTAAAGCACTCAGCCAAGGTAACAGCCAATAGGAATCGAGATGCATGAACAGCCGATACCGCCAACCAATGGTGTTTCAGAACGTGCTAGACAGGAGCCAGTCAATAGTAATTCCTCCGATATAGTCAGTAGTACGGACACATGTCATTAGCGACTCCCCCAATATAGTCAATACTATGGATGCAGCTCAATAGTAACTCACCCGATATATATTAGAACGCGTATGTTCACAATATGGTGATAATATGCACACAACTGTTTTAATTCAATGCCCTGTAAAACATATATTACTACTTATGATTATACTAAGTAAAATTTAATAATCAATCAAAATCTCATATTGTAACGTAATTTTATAAGATATAGTAAAAAAATTAGTACGCTCGGTTAAATGAATCGCTCAGTAGAATGAGCTGCTCAGATTTCTGATTAGTTCAGTCGCAATTCTGAGTGACTATGATAAATTCACTAATATAAATACATACTTGTAGTTAACGTGATTTATGACCCAGTAGCTAGTTAAATACTTCGCTTTGTATATTCGAACAAAGAAATTTCAATCTATCATGAGAGCGAAACGAGCACCGTCACGTATTTTTTTTCCGACGCAAACATTAATAGAATTTTATCGGTTTTCGATTCATTGGTGCTTTAACCCAGACAACCGAGCTTAGTGGAAGGTCGACTGAAGATTAATGAATTTTTAAGCTTTACAAGGCCTTGTAAATAAATTTAAGCAAGTAGCTAGCTGATAACCACACCCCAGATGCTTTAGATCGATTACTACACCGAATAGTCGCAATGTTAATACTAAATACTAATTGAGGCCGCGGAGGTTATTACAAAAACGACATGCGTTTTATTCAACTTTGGAACGGTAGGATTAGGCGGTTGAATCACTTGTCCTTTGAAAAGTGTGGTTTTTAAATTTAAGCAAGAATTTGTGTATTTGATTAATACAATTGTTGTATAATCCAACGTTTTTTTTTAAATAATAAACCAACTAGATACACTTTTTTTTGCAAATAGTGATATAAACGAGAAAGTATGTGAGGGTGAACGGATGTTTGTTACCGGTGAAACAGTTTTTCAAATTGAATCCAAACAGAACAGACAAATTAGTTCTTTACTAACTCTACGTCACAAGGTCTGTCAGTGTGACTATGATGTGTAGTGTTAATAACTATTCGGGGTCCAAGTTGTTCTCATGTCTTAAATGTACATTTTTAAAGTGGTTTAAGAGTTGTCACTATACATTTTTTACATAAATACTTATACAGCTTCCTCTTATCCTAATTTAAACTCAATTACAGATGAGATGAAGTCAGTAATGTGTACCGTAGCTTCATTGAACTAAATTAAGAATCATTTGGAAACTGAAATGGCGTGACAAGCCGAGCTGTTATCACGAGAATTAACTGCACAGGAAAGCGCTAAAGCTAAGGAAACATTATCGGCACCATAATATAGACGTATAATACTTCTATAGTGCTCTTAATGAAAATAATGATTTTCGTAGGACGAGCCTGGAGAATTAATAACCTCTAACAATGGTATTAGCGTTGTTCGAATATTCGACCTCTGAAATTGCGCACCACTGACCTCCGTATAACGAAACAAATGGACCCCTGTCACGCACCATTTGTACTGAAACTTTATCGTGTCGCTATCAGTTTCATTTAGGTATATACACGCATTAAAGCCGACACTGCAGAAGGTCGAAACAAGATTAATGGCTCCACATTTGTGTGGGTTAGTTGTGAATTTAGATATATACCATCGAAAAGTGGGACAGCTCGTTGAAAACACAACATTTGTAGTAATTGTTAGACAAATACACATTTAGCTTGATAATTGACTTAAACTATGTAGAACGCAAACACGTTTACAGAAGCATTAGCTAAATGAGAACTAATTTCGTTTAATTTGTGCGTAAACAGTTTGCTTCCAGATACTTAAAAACATGGAGTTAATAGACTTAGTGTCTAAGGTTATACACTAATGTTAATACTTATATTGCAACCGGCGGGCACGGCGGACGTTGTCCTACCTTGATAATAAAAAATCATTAAGTTCAAACCGCAACGCCACCTACCGGGTCTAATTGTGAATCTCAATCATTTTTGAATCCACCTGAACACTGACAAAAAAAGTTATAAAAATCCAACCGTTTAGGAGTTCACTCACATACATACGGACTGAAGAATAAGATATATTAAGATTATTATTTGTTGTAATGTAATAAAGTATTCCAATTTAAAGTGCCAATAAGTATAGAGTTATTATAAAAGCAGTAGTGATAGAACTAAATCATATTATAAAAAAGTTTTTTTACAACATTGTTTTAAATAGTAATTATTATTAGAAAATGTTATAACTTTATATTAAAGATAGTCTGTAAAGATAGTTAAATACAATATGATTTTTTTAAAACGAGTAATGACAGAAACAATAAAAAGATAAAAAAAAGTAAATGACGATAAGAGGCACGTTTCTCCCGTTACTGATATAATGTATACAACAGCCAATAAAGTTGTGTTTTTCCTCGTGTAAGCACATTTTTTTTTCTCATTAATAATACATCAACGCTTAATCATATCCTGTTAATTCGAGTTACGAGTCACGACATGGCACCTCCTTGACATTAAACAATGTTTGTCAACGTTTTTTTTCCTATTTAAAAATGATGTTCCCCGTCTTATTTCACACGCAAAAAACCTTTTATAAATGACGTCACTTCACAAGGTCAGGTAGCATAAAACTATATAGTATTTGTATAATGAAAATAACAATTCGATTAGATCACGGGTGCCAGAATGAAACCTTGTGATACACCTGACCCAGTTAGACGCGCTGTATGAATGATATATGCAATTCTATTTCAATATCAATCGTTGGAGTTGCAAGGCTTGCTGCATTTTAATCATCCCTACATGAACATCCGCCTTATAGATTTAGTGACGTTCCAAGTAATGTAAACAACAAAATGGAAACATCAAATAAGGTCACTAGATGCTTAGAAGGGTACTGGTTAAACGAGATGTTTTCTGTCGTCATGCGATTCGAGCAGAACCGGGGAAATTATGCAATGAACACAGACATACTACAACCGGTTTTATTGAATAACTCCCTTGACCTTGAAAACTCCGCTCGAGGAATGAATACGACTTACATATTAGCTGCCATTCTCGCACGAAAACCGGTCATTATCATTTGGTATAAGTCCAATGTTACGATAATCGAGAACAGTGGGCCAAAACAATGCACCCAGTTAGAAATATAGAGAAGTTGGTCACGATCCAACGTTTGGACATATTTCAAACAAAGGTGTGACTAACTGGGCGATTGGTGCAAATGTTTGTGCAAACATACCATGCCTAATTGGTTTAAGTAATGGAAGTGTTACAGGTTGCAGGGTACAGTAAGTGCTTGGGTTTTCATGATACGAGCTACAAGATCGCTGCGGGGCTGATGTTACTCGCGTCCGCAAGAAGTGTACCTTTATTCCATTGCACGTGCTCTCCGGGTGGTGCTAAAGAGTAACAAATCTTTGTCCACTGTACTGTTCCACATAATTTGAACCTCGCAGCGACAAATAGAGTAATCAATAATACGCCGATGACAGATGCCCTATTATGTCATACTATTAAATAAAAAAAAAGGTTAAAAATTAAAAAATTATCAGTTGTCCAAATGTGAACATTGTTCATACAGGCTTTACTCGTATATTATAAAAGAATTGACGCTATTCGTTACGCTTATTAGAGCCGTTCCAATTCCAAAACAATAACTTTTTATAGCATTACACTACCTTTGAACGTGTTGCTTCGAGTTTCGTAGCTTGTTTTTCAACTTATGTCAATAGATGACGTGATATACCAAATTCCTGATTTTAATGAACTTGTTTACTACGATGGCGCATTTTAAGTATACATTACTTTTTTATATTTAAACATAAGACAGTCTGACCATTTAAGCGTTTTCTCAACATTTTACTACGTAAACGTAGTGATACTATAAATATTTGCTTCATAAAATAACACAAACATTAACTTTGTAACTAAAGCGTTTCTAATAGATTTACTTGTAAAAAAAGGATGAGCTACTGGCTAGATATCAAGTTTTTTAGGCAATGGCAAACGTTCGCGAGCTTCTAACCTTGTTGTATTCAAAAAATAAAACGCGATCAGATAGTATTGACAGTATTTCTAAGTATGATTTTTCAAATGTTGGTCATCTTTTGGTACACGGTCAGCTGATAGGGCACAAGTAGAAGTACCTGAAATAATAGTGGATGAGAAGAATATAGGTACACTTCTACGGAAGCGGAAACGTGTACAAATGATTATCTACAAGATAAAACACAATGTTTACCTGATACTTCAGGCGAAGTGGTGTTAATACTCATATGTAGGTCACACTTATTAGTACATCCATTCAAGACTGCTCGACTTTATCACTCTATACGCACTCATCAATGTCATGTAACGCAGGTCAGTATTATGACGTTCTATGTCGGGTTTGTTGGCAAAGACATTTTTTATGTATTTAGAAGCGAATTCCAACTGAAGTAGGAAGTTCAATGTTCATGTTGAGTTTAATTCCCATTTATTAAAGATGACACTCAGGGATTTTATCCAGTACGCGCTTTGTGGTCCATGGACCACATTTAAAAACGAAAAAGGATCTTTTGCATTTTATTAGTAAAGGTAAGAATATTTTTTAATCGATCGGTCAATCCATGGAAAGTAAAACATTTCCCATTCGTTACTTTTATGTTTTCATTTTTGTCTTGATTTTTGTTTATTCACTTATTGAATAGCTCTACAGAGGAATGAGCTAAGAAGATAAGAAGATAATAAGAGTAAGAGTATAAGAGTAACACACTAAGCGTTACTTTGGTCGTTTTAAAATTCTGCTTATACATATAGATGTTACTCTTAATAAAACCTCTTTCAGAGTATGCACAATGTCTAGTTTACTTCTTACTGTACGCGTAGATTAAAAAAAAAGAATTTTCATAATAGCCTTAGCTTTATAGAAACGCATAAAAATATCCAAAATTAAAATGAGAAGTTGTCTATATGTCAGCTTGCTCTAACAACACTGCTTTAATTTTATATATGTGTATAGATTAATAATTTAAAACTGGTAACATTTTCCTAATGATTTAGCTCATATAATTATTAAATATATTTCTCAGGGTAATACTGATAGCGCTTGAGAGATCACAGACAAGGCGCTCATTATACATTTATGCATAAATAAAATTCAAGGCGATATATATCTGACGTTGAAATCCAATTATAATTGAAAAATATACACACACCAAATATATTGTAGATTAAAGGTAAGAATATTATAGGTAATTAAATTTTCACTAGACTATGTTCGAATCTTATAGTGCGATTAGTAGTAGTGGGAAGGGTTGTCATCATAACGCGGCGCTATTCATGTTAACATAATTATAGTTTAGAATAAATGAGATATATAGGTATATATATATATATATATATTTAAGTATTAAGTAACAAATCACCTTATCTAGGTTGAGAATACTAACAGTTTTTAAATATGCTAAATTAATAGTACATAGTTAAAACTAAAAAGTAGAAATTTAAAAGTGATAATTACAAAAAAAATAAACTGAATTACAAGTTATAAGAGACAAGGAACTTAGGAACTTAACTAGACTTATTATAATGCTAAGTTAAAATAATTGAAAACAATAAAAATGAAATGTAAGTATGTACATATGTATGGATATATTCTTATGAATCTTACCTTATTTATTTATTTTTTATTATATATAGATACATTAAGATATTTTCCGGACCTGAATTTACAAATAATATTATTTTGTAACAACGTACGAAATAAATTATTACAACGTTGATTGTATCGATAACTTTTTGTGTTCTAGCTAGTATCCGCAACTGCTATTAAAATGGTTTAGTTCTTGCATAAGAACCACATGTTTTAGCTGAATTCGTTATGAGGAATCTCTTATTTAATTTTATTGCAATTTTACCATAACTACTAAATCTCTATAAATCATTCACCGATTTAAATTAACCTTTTTAATATTTATCGTTATTTCTTAGCCCCAAAAAAAGATATGTAGCATAATTAATTTCTAGAAGATTCGTCTATGGTAATAAGTGTCAACAAAATCGATTCAGTTGTTTCGGAGATAAACCACGGTAAACAACGGGCACTTCAACTTTATATATATATATGTATAGACTGTGCTTCAAGCGACTGTGGAATTAAGGGCGTTCAGACAGGCAAATGACAGCTGTCTCTTACGTAGCCCCCTTTTTTAGCATGGAATTGAAATTCTATGTCGACATTAAATCATTAGAGCATTTCCAAATTAGTCCAATTGACCCCTGTTCGAATGAGAAACTACAAATGATGGTTGCAAGGAACAAAGAATGGCAGATCTCCAGAAGAGCCAAAGGTATAGATTATGGTTGTATACAAACAGACATTCCATGAAAACCTTGGTTTTCTCTGAATCCCAATTTAAGTAGACACATAACTTCAGTCATCAGTTGTATACTCATCAGTCACTATTGCTCACCGGTCCACCTAGCTAAATTGAGAATTTGAGACCACTCTATATATGAATGAGGATTGAACGAAGGTCACAAAGATCCTTTGTTCTTCAGTTGCCCTAACCTACGTTTTTCCCACTACGACATCATAACCCCTGGAAATTCCTCGTCCCACCTGCATGGAAACATTCGTTACCCCCCACCTTTTCCCCTTTTATCAATACTATAAGTAAAGTCATCTCTTATAATAAAATCAAACTGTAATTATAACATCTATCTTATCGTTCAAAATTGTCCCTTTGAATACATATTACTTGGATTACTACACTCACCACATGACACTGGCTGCATTGACGATAACGAGGCGCCAAATAAAAATAAAAAGTCATGAGGGCTGCCGACAGAAGTGAAAACTCAAAACAATTGAATAACTGTTCTCTTTTGAATTTTTACATTAATTATAGTCTGAACTGTTGAACTTTCATAATTTGTATATTGCAGTTATTAACATAGTCGGGTTTCCACATCTCCGAACAATAATTGTATACATTTTTATATAGTTATTAATTTGACAATTAAAATTATGATAGGCTGCACAATCTCAATACAAAATATCAATATTTAATGTACACAGGACCCATATACTTCGCGTCGCTAGTCTGACGCAAGCCGCACAAATGCAATACGGCCGGTCACGCTTACTAGCATGTCATGACGCTAAATTATAAATTTATCTCCTGCCAAAAATGCCACTCAACGCGCCTAAAGAATTTTTCACTTCAAAAAGTTAGCATTTTATTAGGGGGTGAAACAACGCTAATTAGAGATAATATGCAATGATAAAAACTATATTAAAACTGTGTTAAAATATCGAATTCGTCAAACTAATAACATTTTCAGGAGTAGGAGAAAAATACATTAATTTTGACGCCATCTGTCACCGTAACCGCGCGGCCGTAACACGCGACCGTCGCGTCGCATCGCACTCTGACGCGACATCCGTTACAAGGACGTTTAACACTGTTACCGGAAATTAATACTAAAAGCTAAGCGAGTAAAGTGCTATTGCGAACGATGGGAGGGCGTTAAGAAAAAAAATTACAACGCTCGTCTATGTCACGGTGTCAAGACGAATGTTTCGTTATTTTTAGGTCACGGCCGCGAGCCAACAAGCCAACATTTTTGTTCTGACGTCATAGATTTGAAGTAGTTTATGGTTACTTTTTGTCAGTCAATCAAGCGTACAAACTTAATTTCACCATAAAAAGGTACTTATGAACGTAGCTTCTATCGGTTATCGAGAAGAACCGACAGGAAATTCAATACGATTTTTATTACATTTTCTTCTATACATACGAGTATAATAAGAAATTAAATGTAACGAGTATGTACTTTTTAAATTTTTGTGAAAACAATTGTGTATATACGACTAAATTCGAATAATGACATCCCTCTTTAAATTGGGAGAGAGGTGGTGGAACCAGTCTCCAACTTCATATACCTTGGCAGTGTCGTGTCGCCAACTGGAGGATTAGAGCTTGACATTGCATCCCGGATTGCCAAAGCAAAGGGCCCTTTCGCGTGTCTTAGGCCCGTATGACAAGCCAACTACCTCTCTAGAAGAGTGAAACTGAAAATATTCAAGTCTAACTTCAAATCAGTCTTGCTGTATGGGTGCGTGACCTGGAATCCTACGTCATATCTTGAGAGTCTTCTGGCCAGAGGCAATCAGCAATGTAGATTTGTGGAAAATATGCAATTAATAAAATACATTTCAATAATTTTTTGAAATGTCTATCTGTCTGTCTGTTTGAACTCGCATCACTGCTAAAGTATTGCGTTCACGATAAAACCTCACGTAAATAAAGTACGTCGTAAGATACCAGTGAGACACGTGAGTTAAGTCTAGTCTTAGATTGTGAACCTGGTTTCATGGTCTTTTATGATTAAATATTTTCACGTACTTTTTTATTTTTCACATAAAGTAAAGAACCAAATTACTGCATATATTATAAAATCGAGATGACAGCCCTATTCGTAAGCTCAGTTTATACAGATACGTTTAAGCGTACGGCGATGTCTTATAAGGCCTTGTCTCGCTAGTATTGCTTCAAGCCACCTTGTAAAATATCAGTTCAACCGAGCGCATTTGTTGCGTAAATATTTGACATTTGTCTGGCTATATTGTTGAGTATTTTTTTTCATTTATATGTAAAAAGATTTATTCTAATGGCATGTAAATTATAAATGTGGAAACAGTCGTTCTGAGATGAAATAGCCAATGCGTCCCGATGGCCTCTTTAACCGCCCAACATACCCAACAAGAGGTCAGGTATATTTTATTTACTCTCAATTCTTCATTCCTCCGTATTCGCAAACTATTGAGTTTATATGTAGTGGGATCTTTAAAACGGCGAAGGAAAACTTTATCACAATTGATACATCTATTAAATTAGGGAAACAACATACAGCTGAACTTGTAGGTTTTGAAATTGAAATTTGCAGGACGACATAATGAGAACGACCGGACACTGGTGTGACGTTCGTTACTAATTTATCTATCGAATTGAAATGGATTCAACCGGAATATATAAAATGTTGAACCAGAAAATTGAAGAAATAAACCAAGTTCCAATTTGACCTACCGAAGATTCAAACTATTCTTCAATTAATATAAATAGATTTACATATCTATGGAATTTAGTGATTATTTTTTATGTATTCACTCGTTATTTTTGTTGCGGTGACATCACGACTGCTTAACGCTCGTAGGAAGGGTTACCAGCTGAACAGTATTTCTTTAAAATGCTAAGATACTTTTAAAAGTAAAGAAAATTGACAGTTGAAAACACTCACGTTAACTATAGTAAAATACCTATTTGAATTTACGATCCAAAAGAAAAGAAACATAAGATTCACAGATTGACGTGTTCTAATATATTTATAAATGATTGCCTACAAACTTCCCACGGGCACAGTCGGTTGAGAAACTCTAAAACCTGGCAACATTATCGTGACGTGTACAACCTTGGAACGTGATTGGATGATTGCAACGAGTTTAAACTGACATAATCGTTGTAGATATTATTATGTGTGTCACTTTGCGCACGATTGGCACGCTCACTTTTTGCGGTTCGAGTTTTTATTTTTATTATCGTTTTTCATATCTTAGCCTCTCGAATAGCAGTTAATACGTTAAATGATCCCAAAACTAAATGGTTTTTCGTGCAATTTAATTATTTTTGACAACCAATCTTCTAGGTTATTATTGCCATTATCGAGTAGGTAATAATATTATATGTGTCTTGTACCAACTCCAATGATCTAACAAGATGGTGGCTCCCTTGTTAGAACTTTCTATGGAGTTTTGTTGCATGTAAGAATTCATGCTCCGTGGTATTACTTCCCACCTACTTCACTTGTGCATAGTAACCAAACTATATATTAGAAAATGTAGAGTCACATGACACAACATTATGAATGAAATAAAAATCCACTACACGAGAGACTAATGTCCCGCCAAAAACTCGCTACAATTTAGTTGACCGCGGGTCTAATCAACCCCTAAGTTCCCTACTACTTCACCTTCGCCGTATGCATTTTAAAGACAGATAGAGTGTACTTCTTTCAAATGACCACGTCACTAAATTACCACCGTTATACCTAACGCATTCATTTATTAAGTTTTTGACAGTTCATTTAATTATCAAATTATTAACTATTGCACCCAGACAGACATATATACTTACACTCAAATACATACACTACTACTTTACGTTTAACACGTAACGCTAATTTTTCCCTACCGTGCCATGCAAAAATTCACTTCAAAAACATTCAACCATATACGAAGAGAAACATTGTTTATGCCAAACTTCAAACAGATGACACCTCACACCGACAAATTTAAAATTTGTCATCTTTATATCACTGCGTAGTGACACCACAAGAAAGTCGCGGCACTTGTAATAACAGCCGGCCCTTGGGCTAGTGCTGATAATGGACTTCATTGTTATTTTCAAACTGCACCGTTTGAACGCACGTCGTATATAGTGTAGAGGCGCTATATTTATATAGTTTTATTTAGTTTGTGAATTATTTCGGGAATGACTTTGGTAACAATCCGGCGGACGTCAATGGCCGGGAAATTGGGACGCGCCGATCGAGAATGTCCGCCGTGATGCGTTGTTTTAAATAGATTCGCATTAATTATCCACTGTACACACTTGTTATATTGAGTATAGTGTATTTTATTTGACCTGTGTATTAATTAATATATACTAGCGGGTCTCTGTGACTCGGTTCGCGTTGAAATGGTTTTGTTATTTCATGTGAAGTACATGTTTCTTTTGGATTAATTGTGGGCTGCATGTTATATTTTTTACCCTGTCCCATTACTATGGATACTTTTATCGATTTTAAGTCATTTATGTCAAATATTATCATACTGGTGGAATATAGGAACGATGTGTTACATAATTAGAACTCTGAAAATTCCATATATGTATACGTTTAAATCTCGTCAAAATAGCTATAGTCATTTTGAAACTAAGCACGGACCAACAGATATTTTTTATTTATACGTATAGGTTGATAAATAAAGAATATTTTTAAAGGGCATTAAATAATCTATACCAATAAATATTATATACTAGCTGAAGAGTTTGTTTGGTAGAACGCGTTAATCTCAGGAACTACTGGTTCGATATGAAAAATTATTTCAGTGTTATATAGCTCATTTATCAAGGAAGGCTGTATATCACGCTAAGATAGATATGAAGCACCATTTAAGATTGTTTCCAAATCGAGTTTTCTTCCTTTTAAGAGCTTCCGCTGCGTGTTAGCGTTGCCCAAAGTAACTATTCCACGCGGACAAAGTCGCGGGCAGAAGCTAGCTATACTATATAACAACTTTTATTATGATTCAATGGTGCAAGATAGGGACGTGTTTAAATCGTTTTTATAATATTCCAGTTTAATCAATTTAATGTGAAAAAAGAAAAAAAATGTAATTATTCACATAATAATTAACATTGAAATTTTTAATCGAGTAAAAAGCTTACAGGTTGTTAAAAAGTGGTTAATTAAATTTTATGACAAAATATTTTATTGCCATACACATTATGACTCTTATATTTGATGATTTATAAATATCCGAAGAAGAATCATTCATCTATTTACGGAGATTCTCTCATAGAAAACCGACGTGAAGTAACAGTGCTTGCATTGTTGCGTTTCGTTCGGTTAGTGGGAGTTCCGGATACCCACTTGATCCCTCCCTCAAACACAGGCTGGCAACACACTTGCGACTCCCCTGGTGTTGTTAGTGTCTATGGACGGTAGTGATCACTTAACATAAGGTGACCCACCTGTTCGTTTGCCTGCTATGACATAAAAAATATATTCTAAAACTAGAAACAAGAAATTTTACACAGAATTCAACCACTGAGTCCGGTGAAGCTGTGACGGCCCACGAAGCCAACAGCGTTAGTTAATTCGAAAAGAAAAAAAACATCTCTAAGAGAGGTACAAATATTTAACCCTCCCATTGTAGATAATAGAGACGATGGTATAAAATTGAGCAGCCTCTCGCAATACACACGTCTCCTACATTCGTTCCATCTAAGTGTAGGGTTGTCACGATATGTTTTTGGTGCCCATTCACCAGAATGACTTCAACGCTCTCCGGAACCTTCTTGTTTGTGTATAACTAACGATAATCGTATTTAAGGCCTTCGATAGCCGTATTTGGAAGGAACATTAGGGTTTTTTAATGCTTTGTAGGTTATAGCATTTGGCCACAATCTCACCTGATGTTAAATGGCACGATTTGTTCGAGGATGGTAAACTAAACGTAGAGGGAGACTGACTCTCAAATGCAGCTACCGGACCACACCAACAGACGCTTGGCGACAGATTCTCAACTTGCGCTAGTCAGGCGGGTTTATAAAAAGCCCTGCCTCCATGCTATGGTTTCGTCACGTTGTTTTCGACACCGAAAGTTCCGACTCAGTTGCTAGAATTCAAACCTTCCTCGATCGATGCAGTATTCAAACAACTCATCTAGATAATTGTTAATAGATTAACATCCCAACCAAGGTATTACTACTATATAAATATAACGTTGCGAACACTCGAAATTGGATAAAATTTGAATTTGTCACAATAATTAATATTCATTTCGGGAGTGAAAGCCGTCCACATATAGCACGAGGGAAAGCTACTCAAAGAACAACGAATATGCATTCCGACTTCGATATTTTTATTTACACTCTAAAGCACATTCACCATATTATAATTTACATCGAATCGACAACGGATCTAGTTTCCGATAGAGATAAATTTAGAAAAAGCATACTCGCTTTCTATAATACGGTTTTGGCGAAATATATGCAGTCCACTAAATCGCTTGATATTTCCCTCTATTTTTTTTCGAACTGACTACGCTATTGGCTTAAGACTAAAACTAAGACGAACACTATGGCATTTAGCCGAAGTGTCCGTTTATTACTTCTTATAACCCTTTTTAACGTATTTTTTTATGTTTTATTTTTAGCAACCCATCTTCTAGTAGATTCTTACTGGCATTGTCGACTATGTAATGAAATTATAAGTTCCTTGCATTCATTTCAATGTTCCAACAAGATGGTGGCCGTCTTGTTAGAACGTTCCAGAGAGTTTTTGTGGCAAATCAGAATGCATGCTCCATGGTGTTATGTTCCACCCACTTCACTTGTGCACAATAAACAAACTATATTATGTAAAACATCGCTAATATTACAAAATATAGAGGCCAAAACACCACAAACTTTTTCTTCTATATCTTCTATCTATACATATAATAAGAATGTAAATCGAATGTGCCTGTACTTTTTAGATTACTGAGAAAAAAAAATTGTAGTGTCTAGGAATAAGTAATAAAATACATATCAATCATTTTTAGAAATGTCTGTCTGTCTTTTTGTTCGAACACGCATCACGGCTAAAGTAGCGCGTTCACGATAAAACCTCACCAAGAAAATCATAAAGCATATCTTCGAGTAACATTTAGTTTCTATTTCATTACAATCGGTCCACTCTAAAAGTTATTGTAAACATTATTTTTTATATTTAACTACACGCGGACGTAGTCGCGGGCACAGCTAGTTATGAATAAAATATAAAATACAGTACATGATATTCCAAGATTCCGCTAAAAACTCCGTTAATCGAAAACGGTGATATAAAACGAAAACAAAAAATTGCATACAATAACAGTAGGTACACCATAAATAATTTTATGTATGTTTATAGTTTCACGAACAAAAATACACGTTCGATTGAACAGGTGTTTCAATATATATATATACATCATAACCCGCCAAGTGTGATGGATTTGATCAAGCGGCGATGGGCGCACCCGTTTTACCTAAAAAGATTTTTTCCTTCATCCTCAGCTCGTCCGTTATCCGCAGTTTTACCGTATTGGGGTCAAGGCAATATATGTCATGCTTTGATTTATTTAACGAAAATGAGAAGACGTATTTTTACCACACATGGAAAAACAATCTATGATCTATATCTAAAAAAAAATCGAACATGACGATCGAGAGTAGCAAGAGAAACGCGTTTCCTGCATAAGATTTTACAGTAATAAGACATATTTGGGATACATTGCATCCGGCTGTGGTAATAAAACATATGTCGCGATGATGCTTCCAAAATCTAACCTTGCATAATTAGATTTTTTTCCACTTCTACACTAGGGTGGCCCAAAAAAAAACGATTCTTTTTTTGATTTCAAGTCTCATACGAAAATATGTTAGTATATCATGTTATAAGAGCACCCTCCAAAGTGCAAGTCAAAAAAAATTTAAGAGGTCGCTGATTTTTTTTTTAATTTCTAAAAGCCTCGGAATAATCTACAATAATTAAATTACTTCAAGTATATTTTAATAGTGAAAATCATCTCGTATTATTTTTAAATCTTTTTAGCCTAATTTCTATTCTTTAGTATGTCAACTTCTGTTCTTCTGTTTTGTCAACAAAAAAAGTTATGAATGAAATACAACATCCACTACATGACAGACAAAGGTCCTGCCAAAAAACCTGCTAGTATTTTATGAGTAAATCAAAAGCATTCGTGGCTAATCACGTTCACACAAAAATTCGAAATAAATTCTTTGTATTATCGAATTTATTACAACTATTTATAAAATACGTGTCACATTGGAAACAATTACCGATTTCTCAACACTATTAAACCATAATCGATGAACTCTTAACCTAAATGGGTTAATGATAATACAAGTCAAAGTTCAGCCATTGAAGCTTCACTTTCTATTTTCACGCTGACCCCGATTCTCCATGCTGGTAATAGCCGAGTACGCATTATTAACATAATTACCGCAGCGCGCAAAACTTTTCAGTTTATTGATACGATGGTGTCAAATCGAGACTTCCCTATTTTGATCTTCTTCTTCTTGCTCTTATCCCATTTAGGTAAATAAGGTCCATCTTAACTGTCATCTCCAATCGCCTGATATAATAATTTCTTATCTTATCTGTTTCAGTTACATCACACTTACACCTTAACATTTGAAACATATGTTCAACGGTTTTTCAAGTTTCTGGTTAACTGTATATTATCAATACATGAAACGCCGAAACAGGAAACAATGACACTATGGGCTATATTTTACCATAATTATAATAATTGTTTCAATTTCTTTTATTACTCAACAACTTACCCCTGCAGATATGATGCCATTTACCGAACGAACTTTTACAGTTACGAAAAGACTCAATTAAAACGATATAGAGAAATTAAAAAACATGTAGCACATGGAGTCAATCGCTCGTTGCTTCAGCGCAAAACCAGTTGGAAAAATATGTCTAATCCTACCGAATCGCCCTCAGTTTCGCCTACTGTGTGACCTAATGGAGAACGCTAATTAGTTAGCAACTATTTCCGATGGTGCCCAACGATCGCGACTGCAACGAGGCCGACATTATGTGAAGGAAAAAACAACATGGCGCGTAATACGACGATAAATACACCGGAACAGCGTAATTATAATAGCTTGTTAACAAGTTATACGCGTGTATTATGACATTACGCTGTTAGTGTATTTTTATTTGTACATGTCACTTTTAAACTAGAATTCGATGTGTTATAGTGATTCGACCGGGGGAATATGAAACCGATGTCGGCAGGTTTGGATCCCGGAATGTACCAACAAATTTTACGGAATTCGCGTACTTTAACTTACTAATTTAAATTGGCAACACTATCGGCTGACGGTGAAGGACAACATCGTGAGGAAACCTGAATTTGAGAATAGTTATTGTAGTACTACTGTGTGTAGGAAAATATAGAACTGTGGGGATTTCAAAGTTTGTAATCGCCAATACGGCTTGAGCTGGCGCGGCGGTGATTATGTCTATACCTTCCTTCGGGAAGAGGCCTATGGCCCTGCAGTAAGATACCCATACTGGCTGATGATGATGACTTTAAAACTAATAAATATGAATATAATGTAGTGATAGAACGTGTGTCACTAGGTAAAACATCGCATAGTCCGTTTACTAATCTAGCAATTTGCATAGAATATTAGAACAATACACGTTACAGAAGTGTTAATCGGTAAGGCTCACCGACAGTCAGTTAAACATTGGAAATGATTGTGCAAACCAACGATACACGTATCTCGACCTCGACACGGCTCTCTGTGCAAAAATATGTGATGTAAGTTCAAAAGTAAGTTAGAACAGTACAGATCTGGCCTGCTAAAAATACCGCTCAACGCGCATAAAGAAGTTTTTATTTTAGTTTTCACTTCAAAAACTCAGGTCAGGATGGAAAATTCGCTCGTGTTCAGTAGATACGTATGCCAACCCGCTAATGGAAGTTCTGCAATACTAAAAATTTGGCAAACGTGCATCCGCTTTTAATATAGAAACGAAAACGGCTCCTGCCAACGCCGCAATGTTTGCCGATAGCCTCTGACCTAAAAAGATCTCCGATACCGTCTATTCAGAAGGTCAATTCATTAAAAAAAACTAAACAAAGTTATACACATTGCAAAATACTGTTGAAAATTTACAAACTGTTATGAATAAAATAGTCGTGTGTTCGTATTGAATTAATGTGTTTGATATTTTATGTTTGCCAGCCAATCTTCTAGATTATTATTGTCATTATCGAGTAGGTAATAATATTACAAGTGTCTTATGATTACTTCAATATTCTAACAAGATGGTGACTCCCTTGCTAGAACTCTCCATGGAATTTTTGTGGCATCTCAGAATTCATGCTCCGTGGTATTTCATTTCCATCCACTTCACTTGTGCATAATAACCGGACTATATTACGTCAAACACCACCAATATCACAAAATATAGAGTCAAATAGTACAAGATTATGAATAAAATATAAAATCTACTACATGACAGACTAAGATCCCGCCAAAAACTCAAATGTGTTCGATATTTAACTTGATTCTATTAGGTCCATTTTTTTAATTTAAAGATATACCAATAGTAATAAAACTAGTAATTGACAGTAAAATTTTCATCTTCGAATGCAAACTTATCACGATAAAATAAATTATTTGTTTTCACTGTACTTTGTAACGGACTGCACAAACTAACTGCTTATATATATATATAGATCTATAATTATACTCTATATCTACATTATAAACCTCAAAAGATTGTTAACATTAAAACCTCTGTAGCCCCTTTTTACCTTGAAAATAGAAGAAATGAAAAAGTTTCAATAGAAAAAGACAAACATATACGTCTATACTATTTAACGTGCGAAAGAATTATATTATCACTAGCAGGCCCGGTAGACGTTGTCCCGCCCTGATTAAAAATAAATCCTTGACAAATTATATACCAAAACGTTCCTCATGAATTACTTTATCCATTGGCGAAAACCGCATGAAAATCCGTTCAATAGTTTTTGAGTTTATCGCGAACAGACAGACAGACAGACGCGGTATGGAACTTTATTTTATACTATGTAATGATTTACATGAATATTTTATCATTGTTTAAGGTTTTAATTTTTGTTTTTTATTTGTTTGACATTTCTGGACCCACAATTGATATCTCTGAAGATTTTGAAATCATAATTCAAAACATATCCCTATATGGAATATCTAGTAAACAAAACCGATAAGTATTTATTAAACAAAGCTGTGTGATCCCTTGAATCGTTTACAAGGCAACTTCGGATGTCCATTAAATTGTAACACTATTACCCACCTGATCGAGGTGGGTAGAGTGTTGTCAAACAAAGCACCCCACGGGAGAGCAAACAAAGGGCTTTAATTAATTCAACAACATAACACACGGCCCCGCGTCTCTCCCTATACAACTTTGCAAAGTTCTATAACAGAGATGCTATTTAATAAAACAAGAAGATGTAAAGAGATGGTTAGCTTAATGGAAAACACAGAGAATGTTAATGTGTGTGGGTTTACTTCAAATGAACTATAAAACTTTCCTGTATATTTAATTCGCATTAAAGATGATAATAACAGCTATAATTCATTACTGAAATTATGTTGTTCTTGTTATTTTATAACAGTTGTTGTTATAAACTGTACTCAATTGGTTTGCGGAGTTTGAGCGGCGTGCTCTCTTTTTCACACCTACTAGTTGTTCAATGTGTCGTTACATTTCAAAATGAGCTATATCCAATTTTAATCGTTCATATAACGTGTGTGATTTTTTTAAGATTTTCACTTTTTTATACACCGAGTACGAAATTCAAATTTAGCCGTCCATAAGGTGTTCGTAGTTTTTTTTTTATTATCTTCATATTTTACACGTACGAAATTAAAAGATCTTGAAAAATAACGTAAAATATTAGGAACGACTAAAATTGGATTTAGCTGATTTTGAAATGTAACGACTCAAATAATGCTTGCTTGTTTGAACACTACGATAAGACCAGCTAATCATTGTACATATTAATAGCAGACAATGGATAATCAACAACAGAATAATCATATCTCCAATAATTTGTTATTAAGTAATTGTTTAGCAATTATTCTTATCCTTATTGTTGTAATAATGACCAGCTTTAATTATAACTAGCTGTTACCCGCGGCTCCTCACGCGCTTTTTAAAAATGTATTAAAGAAATGTAAAATTGTGAGTAGGTGTGTACATTACAGAAATGCTTTTTCAAAAACATTCGTAACTACGACACGCACGCTATCTATTGTAACATGTAACGTGTACATTAGATATATGAATACTAATAGTATATCGAATGGGATGGTATTTGTCATCAGCAACGTACCTGGAACTTCAACCAACTATATACCACACGTGCTTACTATATAAGAAAGTAATGAAAATTATAAGCTATACATTATCGAACAATATATCTTAAATCTTTTATTATATAGATATAGTATGCCCGTATTGTCGATATACTTAAGTTATTCTTATACTTTGCTATAATCACTGAGTTATGTAGAAGCAAACACGGTAAATAAAACAATATGGCCGCCAAATTGACCAAAACGATGATATAATTCATATTACATACAAATATGTGACTTTCAATTATGTATATTTATTCTTGGAGTCCAGTAAAGCACACGTCTCACGCGGTAGTAACATATTTTTATCAATTTCACACGGACGAATGCACAGGTAGCAGTTAATCACCACATAGTGTACCAATTCAAATAAAAAAAAGAATCATTAAAATCGGTTCACAATTGACGAAAATATCGATTAACATACATAAAAAAATACATACAACCGAACATAGTAACTTCCTCCTTTTTCGAAGTCGGTTAAAAAGAAAGTCCTCTGGTCTGTCAGTTTATCTGTTGGAGATAAAGTCAAAAACTACCATTTTCGTGCCGTTTTACCAGTAGATAGAATGATTCACGGGGAAGGTTTAGGTATAATTTGTCAAGGTTTTCTTTTTATTATCGGAGCGGGGCAACGTCTTCCGAGCCCGCTAGTTATCTGCCCGTAAAAGCCCCGTGAAAGTCGGTCCAACCAAATAGGAGATAGTAGGATATTGCGGACGAAGTCTTGAGTAACAAAATAAAATAGTCTAAGTTACTTCTTATAAGGTGAGTTATCTGCCAGTAAAAGTCCCGTGAAAATCAGTTCAAGCATTACGGATATTCCACTGGGGCCGAAGGCGAATAAAAAACCTAAATTACTTTTTATGAAGTCTGCTATCTACCAGTGAAATACCCTGTGAAAATTTTTTTGGTCATTTGTAGCCATATCCATTCATCAAAAAGTTGTTATTTTAATTGTACATACACAAACTTTTTTATAATACGTAATAGATAACAAATAAAAAATTGGAAATAAAAGTAGTATAAACTTTTTGAATAGGAAAACAAAATAAACTATGAAAATGTTTGCAATAAAAACTTACCACGTTACCATAGCAACGTATATAATACAAACGCTAACGAAATCTCTCAAATGGAAAAAAGTGCCCGATTTTGAAACATTCTTCATTGGTGCTCCGCTTCTATTGGTCTTAGCGTGATAATATATAGCCTAAAGCCTTCCTCGATAAATGAGCTATCCAAAACCAAAGGATTTTCTCAAATCGGACTGGTAGTTCCTGATATCATCGCATTCAACCAAACAAACAAACTCTTCAGCTTTATATATTAGTATAGATTAGCACGGTTACCATGAATTAATCCTAGGTTAACTATGTATAATTTAATATTTAAGTTTTTAATTTACTTAGGACAGAGAACAAGGAAGAAACTCGAATTTATAAGCAATTCTATGTATATTGTGTTCACACCATTTGCTAAAAAAACCCTATAATATAATAAAATTAAATTTATAATAATAAAATTAATTCCCAAACCAGTGAAGTAATTATATCGTCTTTGTGTTTAAAGATTTTTATCGTAGTCACTCAAGTTTTCGTGTGACCTCGGATACACTTGACAAAGGTGACTCTATTGAGTAGACGAAGTTACGCGTTTGCGTGGGATATATTAACATTACACTTATCGACGTGGAACATCTAATCGTGTGGCTGAAGATATGATTTATTGTATACTAGCTGTGCCCGCGACTCCGTCCGCGTGGAACCTAATGTAAAAAAACAGTGTCTAATTAAATCATCTGAATGTATTAAGTCTATTTACTTATCTACTTTTCTCCCGTACTTAAGTCGCGTCGTCATTAAAACTACAATAACTTTTGATAGTGTGAACCAATTTTAATAAAACCAAGACTAAATATTACTCGAGGATATGCTTTATAATTTTCTTGATGAGGTTTTATTATGAACGCACTTCTTTAGAAGTGATGCGTGTTCATACAAACAGACAGCCATTTCTAAGACATTTCTAAAATTGATTGAAATGTATTTTATTACTTACTAGCTGTACCCGCAGCTCCGCACGCGTTTTTTTTATTCGTATTAAAGAATTATAAAATTGTGAGACTATGTACAATTATAGAAATGCTCTTTAAAAGCAACTGTAAGTACGTCACGCACGCCACTTACAGTAACATGTAACGTGTACATTAGATATATAGATACTAACAGCGTGCCAAATGAGGTTTGTCATCAGCAACATATTTGGAACCTTAACCCACAATATAACTACCTCAGTGCTCACTTACACTGTATAAGGAACTAATGAAACAATAACGTAAAATATTATTATAAAGATTTACATTTACACTACATTTAATATACATTGCCATTATTATAATTAAGATTTTGTGACTATGCAAAAATAAACGCAAAAAATTGTATTATGGAACCCTTTATGTAATACGTTTATAATTTAAGATCTTCTTAGGAAGACCTCTATATCATTAAAATTATTAATAATTATAATGTCGAATTGTAAACTATAAGCTGATAATTATTTCTCTTATTAAAAATAAAGAATGAGTTGATATCTTGCTAAATTTTATGCAGACAAAGTCGCGGGTAACAGCTAGTCTAAAATAGAATAACCTCAATTACTTTTTATAAGGTTCGCTATCTACCAGTGAAAGTCCCGTTAAAATCAGTCTAATCGTTTTGTTGATATCACAGCGGGCGAAGCCACGGTTAACAGCTAGTCTAAATTAAAATAAATTAAATTACTTTTTATAAGATCCTCTATCTGCCAGTAAAAGTTCCGTGAAAATCGGTCTAACCGTTTTGGAGAAAGCACTGTGGGCGAAGCCACGGTTAGCAGCTAGTATAAATTAAAATTGCCTAAATTACTTTTTGTGAAGTCAGCTATCTGTCAGTGAAAGTGTCGTGAAAACCGGTCTAACTGTTTTGGAGATAACACTGCGAGTGTAGCCACGGTTAACAGCTAGTATAAACTAAAATTGCTTGTATTACTTTTAATAAGATCAGATATCTGTCAATGAAAGTTTCGTGAAAACCGGTCTAACCGCTTTGGAGATAGCACTGCAGGCGAAGACACGGTTAACAGCTAGTATATGCTAAAATAGCATAAATTACTTTTTATAAGGTCAACTACACACATCAAAAAAGTCTAAGCAACATGCGTGATATTACAAATTTTACCATTTATATTAATTAATTTCTAAGTATTTACTCAAACAAAGTGCGTAGGTAAGTAAACTTTTTTGTTATTGAAGACATACTGGCTGGTTGTAAAAAAAAATTTGATTATGTTTTGTTTTTTCATAAAATTCAAATGACTGCGAATTTGTTTGAATTTAAGTGCGTTTTAATTGCTACGTTTAGTCTTGATTTTATAATTTTACCAACCATTTAAATAAAGTTAGGCGACAAAATTGAATTCTTAGCTATTCTTTACGTCATGAAGCGACGTCATTTGATAGCAGATGAAATGCAAAGAGCTGTAGGGATGTTGCAAGCGGGAAGTAATCAATCTCAGGTATCTCGAAATTTGGGCATTCATAGAAGTGTTATTTGTCGTCTTTGACAGCGCTACAATAATACAGGAGAACCCGCTGAACAGCTTCCAGGCCGTAAAAGGAGTACAACCACTCGGCAAGACCGGTACATACAACTGACTGCAAGACGCCAGCCGATGTTAACCGCTCGAGAGATAAGTTTGAGGCTACAAATTTCAAATGGTGTTGATGTAAGTCGTCAAACTGTGCGAAATCGACTGCATGAGTACGGCCTACGAGCTCGACGCCCAATCAGGTGCCCACCGATACGTCACGGGAATCGCGCTCGTCGATATGAATGGTGTAGAGAACGCATAACATGGACCCAGGAACAATGGGATAAAATTATGTTTTCCGATGAGTCGCGATTCGGGTTTAAGCCTGATACAAGAAGGGTTGCGAGTGTATCGTCGGCCCGGAAATACTGAAAGGCTCAGGTGCGTTCAGGAAGTTCATCCATACAGCGGCTCAACAGTTATGTTATGGGCGGGTATTATGAAGAACAGGCGAACTGAGCTCGTTTTTGTAAATGGAAACATGAATGCTGAAAATTACATTGAGGATATTCTCAGACCTTATGTATACCCATTTGCACAAACCTTTGGCTCCGATTTTAGGTTAATGCATGACAATGCGCGTTCACATACAGCTCGGCGAACCAGTGAATACTTTGCAACGGAGAACATCCGGGTATTGCCCTGGCCTGCACAATCGCCAGATCGCAACCCCACCGAGCACGCATGGGACATGCTCCAGAGACGTGTTTTGAAGGACTTGGACGGAGCGACAACAACCCAACAGCTGAAGGATTTGCTACAATTCCATTGGGAGCGAATACCGCAAGATGACATAAACAGTCTCATTAATTCAATGAATAATCGTTGCCGACAAGTTCTGAATAGCAGAGGAGACCATACTTTGTATTAAATTGTTCTATTCTTTCACAATAAATACATTTTCTTTAGAAATTTCATTTTGTAAGAAAAAAGTTTAGTTTCTTATGTATCTTAGTTTCTACAGTATATTCTAATATTGTTCATTTTTGTTATTAAAAGAACTTATAAAGACAACAGCTGTTATTTTTACATCATAGAACCCTAAAGATATTATTTTAAAAATAAAATACAACGTTATAATGTGAAGAACCATCCTAAAATTTAAATTAGTACATGTTGCTTAGACTTTTTTGATGAGTGTATCTGCTAGTGAAAGTTTCGTGAAGATTGCTCGAACAGTTTTGGAGATAGTACTGCGGGCGAAGCCAGGATTACAGCTAGTCTAAATTAAAATTGACTAAATTACTTGCTATGATGTCCGCTATGTGCTGGTAAAAGTTCCGTGAAAATCGGTCGAGCCGTTTTGGAGATAGCATTGCAGACGAAGCCGCGGTTAATAGCTAGTCTAATTTAGAGTAGCCTAAGTAACCCACTGTAATTTCAGCTATCTGCCAGTGAAATTCCCATCAAAATCGGTTCAGCCGTTTCGGAGATTACCCGGAACAAACAGACAGACAGAGAGACAGACCGACAAAATTTCTAAAAATTGCATTTTTGTTATCAGTAACGTGTATACTTTCGTACCTAATCAGTAAAAAAAAAATATTTTGATATTACATACAGACACTTCATTTTTATTATACGTATAGAATAGAAGATAGATTTCAAGACACCTGCAACAATGTTTTTTTTTCACAAAAATCTAAATAGTTCAGACACGTTAGATTTATATTCTTATTATATTTATAGATAGCGTCACTTAGCGGTAGAATTACTTAGAACACCATCTATCCGATAATTCCTTGTACTACATTGTCAGCTGTACATATAATAAATTATTGATATTCTGTTATGTTACCAGCAAATTTATTTTCAGTGCTACCTATTTGATTGAGGAAGGCTTTGCTTTGTGAAAATCCATCCAACGCGCAAGCAAGGACGCGTTTTAATTACTTTTTTGTTGTTTTAAAATTTACTAATATTTCGCTCTCTATTACCAGCTTCATAAAATTCAACGTTTCTTGTTGCAGTGAGACGTGGCAGCGTCTAATCGATTCCAAGCGGAAGTGCAAAGTAACGTCTATACATATATTAGGTCCTTTACCTATGAAATTGCCGTTTTGTATGAATTTTTTTTTTCTATTTTTTATTTGTATTTCAACCCCTCACTCATTTTTCCCAACCAGTCAGTTTATTATGCCCTTCTAAAGAAATCAGCTGGCGGGAGGCAACAAATTCTTCAAAGACTTTTTACTGCCTCTCGGGTATAATTTTTTTCCCGCCAAGGAGTATCCAAATTATGGAAGAGAGCTGAGCGCAAGCTGGTGAGAGGGCGGGACGGAGAACTTCCAACCCCAGTTCTTGCAACTGAGCCGCTGCTGTGAGTGGGCGCGCGTGTCGTGCAGGAGCAGCGGAGACAGCGATTGACCATGCTGTTGGAGGTGCCAGCTCTCCATCATTGTGTTCAGTTCTCACAGACACATCTGCAGAATGCTCACCCCGTTTAAAAGCTGTGATGAACACACCGGCGCTAGACCACCAAACAGTGACCATCACTTTTCTAGGGGTAAGTTTTCGTTAGGGCTTGTTTATGTGCTGAACCGGTTCAACCAACTTGCTGAGCGCTTGCGGATCACAAACCATTTTCATCGCAGGAACAATGCGGTTCAAAATTCCTTCATTTGTGTTCTGTTGAGCAGTGCAAGGCACGTCTCGACGTGTACTTCGCGCTGCGATCATTGAGTTCGTGGGGCACCCATTTGTCAAGCTTTTTTACCTTGCCAATTTACGCAAATGACCAATATTGTTTTACGCTAACGTCGAAAGCTGCTGCTAATTCAGCCGTAATTGTTTATCATCAGCTTCCACAATCGCCTTTAATTCGTCATTGTCGACTAAATTCTTCGCCATCGCAGGTCATTTTTCCAGTCGAAATTCCCAACGAAGCGAGCAAACCAATAACAGTGGTGCGTGGTTTGTAGTGTTAGCTCCGTAAACTCGTTATGTTGCGTGTCGCTTGTGCCGCGTTGCTCCCCGGACTCATATTCCATAATTACTCAATTTTTAACGTACCATATCAAAAAATAATGCAAAAAAACACAATCAAAAACAATCACTTTGAAAAATTCCTTTTTAAAAAAAAATTTAAATATTCACCAAACAAATATTTTTTTAGGCCAGCGCAACGCAATTCAAGAAAACCAAGATGACTAAATATATAGCTAACACTATCTGTTTTCTAGGTACGAAATATTATTTTATTAATTTTAATGACTAACAAAAGAGCTTGAATTTGATTGGTCCACGTTAATAGTCAATTTATACAATTCAAAACAATTACTGTTGTTAACTTTCTAACTGTACTCATGAGTTAAATATGATTCAACAAAAAGTAAACTCGTGTAATGGGGTTTACTTCATATAGTTTACTCATCATGTTTGAAATGAAATACACAGCTTAATGTTTGATAGAAAATTATACATGGCATCCACATACAACAATGATATATTTATTGACTTTATTCCTATTCATAAAAGTTTACCATAGTGTTACATAACAATATCGATTGTCAGAAGTTGTAAAACCAATATTGGATTTGGGTAGCGTTTACTTGTCCCCGTCGGGGATTTATGGCTGTTTGCAAGTCTGTTTTACGCTCGTCCCGACCAACTTACCGTTTGACCCCAAAGACTTCTATCATGCAATTTGCTATTATAGCTTGTGGTGAAACAATGTTTTAAATATTAAATTCGTGAAACAATGAGGTCTCTTTAGTTTCAGTTAAACATTGCTCAGAGTCGTTGGAGACTTGACATACTCCGAATTTTTTACCCATTTCTACATTTCTTTTGCTATTACATCAGACTATAGACAAATTTGATTAACTCTCGTGAAATCAGCGCCTTCTTTACCTTGAACCTTAGCCTTTGTCAATTCGACCGTTAGACCAAAAAGTTTCACCTAAACCTACGTATAATCTAACTATTTGAGTCCTTTATCTACTTTAAATTCATTTTTCATCGCCTCAAGTATTATCGTCCATGTATCGCATGTCGCATTACAGCCGACGCGCGGCCGCGGAATAGTGAAAGCGCTCGGCAGAGTAGGCAAGACCAATATGTTGGCGCAAAAAATGGAATATTTGTCATTGTTTACTTTTTTATTATTATACGATCCGAAAAAAAATTTCACTTGCAGTGGTTTCATAAAACCACAACGTTTTTATACATTTTTTTTATACGTTTTCCCTAACCGAAAGGCTCATTTGCAAGCATTAAAACCTACGTCGATAGACGCGGTACCCAAAAACAATAACCATTGACTCATAATCACTTCAAAATGTCATAGAATCAGTTGTGATTTTGAGAAAATATTTTCGGTAATATGAAAACTTAACACGTTCGGTGCCACGTGTACCGCCGGTGGTACACGTTAAACTTGATCTTTAGGCCACGTGTACCACCGGTGGTACACGATTTAATAACTATAGAGAACGAAAGAATTATTTATGTCATGTTGCGTATGAAGTTGTAATATAATATTGTATGATAATATATCTACTTTTTGTCAAAATATCAAATAACCTGAAAAACATGTCAGAGAAAAATAACTTGGCTTGTTAAGCAGGTATTCTACGGAGCATATAACATAAACTTACCAGGATAGAAGTCATGCGACTTGGACATCTTGACCCTGGCGCCGGTGTCCTTCTGAAGTTGCGCGATGGTTTCCCCACCTTTGCCGATGATGGCGCCGGCCACCATCGACGGCACCAGCACTTTGAAGTGGTACGTCGGCTCGACAGCTGCGAATCATAGTCTCTCGTCAGTGACCGCCATTCGAAGTTGGAAGTACTGCGTTTTTTGGTTCATCGAGAAGAATCTAATTAATATTACAAACGAAACGAAACTATCAGTGAAGTTGTTAATTTATGGCCAAATTAGAAATGAAATTCTAATGTTAATAAAATTACACATCTAAAAATACTGCTTCGAATTCATGACATATTTTGACACAAATGTAAAGTAAAAAGACAATATTAAAGAAAATAAGGGAGAGGTAAAATATAGATATTTTTTCAAAGGAAATATTTTAAAACTAACTCATATTAATGGAAATATTATTTAAGCATTAATAGGAATATTAGAAATTAAAAAAAGCTTACAAATGGACAACAATTTGTATCCGATTAGTAATTCTTATAAATTAAGAAAATTACAATATAGAAACAAATTAATCTCGTTTAATGACATATCCTATCATTTTATTGATCACTTAATTAGCATAATCTATTTACGTTAACAACCTCAGTGATAGGATCTCGTGTAGATAGGCTTTAAAAAAATATTCGAACGAAAAAGCAGTACTCTTTAAAAAAAATATAATCAATGAATGGGCTCTCATATATGACGGAAAAAAATTAACAATAAAAATTAAAAAAAAACGGAAAACCGAAACCATGAAATCCCAGTGGTGTAATGTAAAATCACAATAAAACCGGCGAAAAAACGCAACGTCACGGAACAACGTGGTTTCTGCGCATCTTCACCGGAATTGATATAGCAATAGAATGTATGAAACAGTGCTACATGTATGCATTACACCACATCGTTAAGAACATGTGCCGATATCACCCAATATAGATAAATGACGATTCGATATTAGCCAATGTTTACACAAAATCAATAAAACATTATAGTCTGACCGCTATCGCTGTACCGCGCCATAGGTATGCGAGCGGCGAGACGGGGGGCGGCGAACGGACTGTCCATGTCAGACGCACATGAGATAAACTATCTAAAGATGGGTCGTAGATTATGCGTTGAGATTTAATATTTCCAAGAATTAAAAATTAATTTCACTTATAATGGTTCTTTATTTGTACTTATCTAAAAACCATATTGGACAAAAACAGGATTTAGATATAATTATGCTTGTAAATATACAATTTCTAAAAATTGTGCTTTGATATCATAAGATCTATTTGACACTACGAATTTCATGTGTTCATGGTCTTTCCTTCCCACTTCCCTCTTCCCCGCGCATACCAACGACGCGGTACAACGGTCGCGGTGAGACTATACTACCAACTGTTACCAATTAATTCCATCACATCACGTTGGCACGACAAAGAATAATGTTAAATGAGTATACATTTAAATTTATTTATGTATTTTAAGGCAAATAATACAGCTTTATATATGTATAGTTATATACATGCATCATTAATACTACACTAAACACATGAAGAATACAACAAGTGACATAATACTAAATGATTGATACATGATTGTCTATAAGTAATGACATTTAATAAAGATCATAGAATCCATTAAAGAAATCACCAAAACGACGACAACAAAGGATATAAATGTATCAGAGGAAATATGTGCGAATGTAGCAAAGCATCAGTGAGCTAACTAACCATTAGAATTACGAAATAAAATCCATCTTTGAAATAATAAAACCAGTGAACGCACTAAAACGATACGTCCTCGTTACCTTAAAATAGAATTAATCACTCGCAATAAGAGACATCAACATGACAACATAAAGAAACTAGTACCGCCCCCACATACAATGTGTTTCAATTGAGTAGCGCATCCCACTATGGTCTGGCGGCACGTCTCATTCGACCTCATTTCAAATGGGCCATGTACGGTGCAGTGTTCACCTGTCGACCTGTCACCGATCCTGGATGCTAGGTATCTACTACAATATATTTGACAGCCCTTGAATGACGTAACCGACAGTGTTTGCACTATATTACGTTATTGTTAGACGGGAATATCTAGTTAAGTATTATTATTTCAAACTAGTTCATTGGCAATTCGTATCTTCTATACATATAGTAAGAAAGTAAATCTAACGTGTCTGTATTTTGAGATTTTTGTGAAAAAAATTGTTGCAGATGCCTAGGAATAAGTAATAAAATACATTTCAATCATTTTTAGAAATGTCTATCTGTCTGTCTGTTTGTATGGACACGCATCACTGCTAAAGTACTGCGTTCACGATAAAACCTGACCAAGAAAATCATAAAGCATATCCTCGGCTAACAATTAATCTTGGTTTCATTAAAATCGGTTCACTCTATCAAAATTTATTGTAATTTTAACGACGACGCGACTTAAGTAAGAGAGAAAAGTAGATGGACTTAACACATTCAGATGATTTTATTAGTCACTGTTTTTTTACATTAGGTTTCACGCGGTTGGAGTCGCGGGCACATATCTATACTAATATATAAACCCGAAGAGTTTGTTTGTTTGTATGGTTGAACGCGCTAATCTCAGGAACTACAGGTCCAGTTTGAAAAATTATTTCGGTGTTATATAGCTCATTTATCGAGGAAGGCTATAGGCTGTATATCATCACACTAAGACCAATAAAGTTTATTTTGTGTTTCTATTCAAGTTTTTTATTTTATATTTGTTTTGTTTCCAATTTTTTATTTGTAATCAATTACGGGTTTTAAAAATAAAGTGTGTGTATGTAACATATAAATAACAACTTTTTGATAAATGGATATCGCTACAAAGAAAAAACATTTTTTTTTAAATTCTCGTCGGTATTTTACATTCTTATATTTTGTCTGTCTGTTTGTTTGTTTGTTTGTTCTGGGTAATGTCCGAAACGGCTGGGCCTATTTTAACGGGAACTTTACTGGCAGATATCCGAATACATAGCGGGTGACATATTCTATTTTATTTGTTGAACTGTTACCCGTGCATTCATCCGTGTGAAATTTATCTAAAATATGTTGTTTATTGTAAACAAGCGCGTGAGACGTGCGCTTTACTGGACTTCAAGAATAAATATACATAATTGAGGGTCATATTTGTATGTAATTTAAATTCTATAATATATTTGGTCAATTTGGCGGTCATTTTGTTTTATTTACCCCGCTTGCGTCTACATAACTCAGTGATTATAGCAACGTATAAGAATAACTTATTTATATCGACAAAATGAGCATATTATATCTATATAATAAAAGATTTAACGTATGTTGTTCCATAACGTATATCTTAAAATTTTAACTAATTTCTTATATAGTCTAAGTGAGCACTGTGGGTGATATATTTTTTTTTTATATTTTTTTCTTTTTTCTTTATTAATATTTTTTTTTTTTTAAATTTTATTTTTAATTTAATTTTTTTTTTATTTAAAATTTTTTTTTTTTTTTAATTTTTTTTTTTTTTTTTTTTTTTTTTTTTTTTTTTTTTTTTTTTTTTTTTTTTTTTTTTTTTTTTTTTTTATTTTTTATTTTTTTTTTATTTTTAATTTTTTTTTTTGTTACCCCTAAAACACCCCCAACATCACATTTTTAAAACTAAAAAACACCCCCTTTTTTTTTTTTTTCTCTCCCTTCTCTATTTCTTCTAAATAAACTCCCTCTCCCCACTTTTTTTTATTGCATTTAAAATTAATTTTGTAAGTGGATTTTAAAATTCTTTCTAATTTTAACTTTCTTTTTCTTTAAAAAAAATTTTTTTTTTTTTTTTTATTTTATGTAAAAAAAAAAAAAAACCCCCCAACCAATTTCCCCCCCAACTCCCCTTCCTTCCAAACACAAAAAAAAATTTTATTCTTTTTTTTCTTTTTAAATAATTTTTTTTTTTTTTAACCCTCCATTTTTTTTCTTTTCCCAAAATATCAAACAAAACTTACCCCTAAATTAATGGTCTCTTTTTTTTTTCCCTGTGATTTTCACACTTCTACCACAGTAGTATTTTTTATATTGTATTTTGAAATCTAACACATTATGAGAATTGCCATCTCCACCCCCATTTCATCCTCTCCCCCTCCCTCCCAACCATCATCTCCAATTATTTTGATTCTCCTCCTCCCCCCCCCCCCCCCCCCCCCCAATACTCTTTTCCAAATTTTAATACTCCTAAAAAAAATAATACCCAATCATAAAAATTCCTTTAAAATTTTTCCCCCCCTCCCTTATTTTTTTAAAACATCAATAAACTCCCTCTTCAAAATTCATTTATTCATGTGATTACTTCGATTAATACAAATGAAAAATACATGAAAAAAATTCGTTTAAATTTTTTCATACAAAACAGCAATTTCATAGGTAAAGACCTAATATTATAGGTTAAAGGTCCAGGTATGTTGCTGATAATAAATTCCATCCCATTCGATACACTGTTATTATTCACATATCTAATGTACACGTCACATATTACAGTAGATGGCGTGCGTGTCGTACTTACAGATGTTTTTGAAAAAGCATTTCTGTAATGTACACACCTACTCATAATTTTCATTTCTTTAATATCTACATTTAAAAAAAATCAGTATTTATTACGCAAAAAAGCTACGTTTTTAATCTTAATGCAAATTTTAATTTATTTGCTTCGAGTAGTCTCTTATTTTAATCGAACAAGTTATTATAAAATCAAGGTCCATTAAAACTTAACTGCTTTCATTACTTAGCTGATGTATAGCTTTGAGTAGAACTTCGAAAACTTCTAAATCATTTAAAAATATTCCTTTCCCGTCCTAGTATGTAAATTGGAAAGAGCTTTTATAATTAGGTAAGGCCTTTGATATCCAAAATGTGATTAACTTTTCATTATATGAGTGAATTCAAATACGTCAGACAAAGACGTTCGATTTTTGAGAGTAGAGTTCACAAATAAGTATTTCTAGAGAAAGAAGAAAGAGAGAACGTTCCTGTACTTTTTTTTAACAATTCATTAATTACGCCACAATTTTTTTTATAAGTAAAATAAATTTACTGAATAACTTTCAGGCAATTTTACCATTAAACTATGAAACAGGGTGCTTTTTTCTAATTAATCAAATTCTGGAGGAGCAGCTAAACAATGCCACGTAAAATGTATTATTTCAGGCTCACTAAGACCAGTAATAGTTTTTTAGGTAATAATGCTAGATTTTATAAGAAAGTCGTAAAACGCATTACCGATTCGCCCGATAGTAAGTTCAAGCACCATGTCAGGCGGGTTTTAATGCATAAAGGCTATTGTCGAATGATCAATATGTGAACGACGGTAACGTCTGGAAATTAAGCCTCTCTCTGTATATCCACAAAAAAAAAACGAATGTATCTGTGTATGTCTATAAAAATGTATTGTGCTATGTTATGTATAATGGAAAGATAAGCCAGATCGAGTTTCTTGCCGGTTCTTCTCGATGAGTGGGGTGGTTTGTTGTAACCGGTGGTAGTTTTACCGTTCATAAAGTATTTTTGATTTTACGCCAGAGGAAAAATTCTATTTACTGACTTCCAAGTTTACGGTTCAAGCCGTGACAAAAGTTCTAAAGGGGTCATCTCATCTAGCTACAACGCCACTAAGGACATAAATCGTAAGATTGAGCGAGAAAAAACCAATTTAGCCGAAGGGCAACATAATCACGATCTCTTTCTTAAATATACAAGATAATCGATCTATAGGCCAATTTCGTTGAGAATTTATAATTCAATTAAACCTGCATCAGTGGTGCATGGCTATTAGCCAAGTATTTAAATTATCAATGAAATAAAATTAGGCGTTTCATTTACAATAAACATTTAGTAACAAAATCGTTAAGGAAAAAGCCTCTGTAAACAATTCAGACAGTATTTGATTACGTTGGAGAAAATTGGTTTTGCTTAGAGTGCCCGTTTTATTTGAATGTCGAGTTACTTAAATTCCCCTACTTATTTTCATAGCAGACCCTTAAGTTACTTGTAAAATGTTTATCTTTGTTCTCCTATAATCTAATATTTAGTGGGATTACATTTAAGCTAGTTTTTTTTGTGATGCAACATAATTTTATGTAAAGATTATCCATTTTACTTATACATAATTGAATATATTTTACGAGCCAAATCATTTTTCATTTGATTTGGTAATTATAAAAAGTACTCCTATCCAAAAACAGAAAAATAAAACAAGCAGTCCTTTAATGTCTACAAAATATGGGTATACCTATATACTTTATTTGACTGCATATTACTAGGAAGTTTATCTATACTAATAAATCCGTAATGTTATCTATACATGTACCTTTGTTTTCAAAATTTGGGTGTCCTCATTTTTGTTTCATTAAAATGTTATAAAGACGACTGACCATGATGAACAGAACATAAAAAATAGATTTCGTGTGTCTGCTTGTACGTACGAATATAACTAGAAAACGGCTTGAACAATTTTTTAAATTTAAAAATTGTTACACTAAAAAATTTTCAATTATATTTCATATATTGTACAAAACTTTTATACATATACTTAATACTCGACCAATTTTGATGAAAAATTGTACATGGGATATATGTAATAACAAAATTAATACCTAGCCTAGTAAAATGATCAGTAATAACTATAAAAATTATGACTTACTCAAATAAAATAATGGCTCGAAAATAATTACTGCATTAAAAAAGCATACGGTATTGTGGACAGTTGCTAGTTTTAACATAAATGAAAGGTATAAACAGACGCCATTTAAAAAAACTTGAAGTTGACAAACAAAATAACCTATGTCTTAATTTCTGAATAATACGTTATTATAAGCTATTAGTGCAAAATATTTTCTCAGAAACCGAATACGTACAAACAGAACACAGAATACTTTTAAATAACAAAACCGCAATGAGGTAGCGCGATGAGTGACGTAAGCTACCTAGAAATAAGTATTTATCATAGAGTATTTAAACTCGGAGGGGCCCTTATTTAATTCCTTTTTTAAGTGAAAACTTCTTTAGGCACGTTGAGCTGTATCTTTGGTAGAAGATTTTATAATTTCACGTCATGACATGCTAGTAAGCGTGACCGACTGTATTGCACTTGTTCGGCTTGCGTCAGACTAACGACGCGTAGTATAGAGGCCTGTGTACATGTAATATTGATATTTTGAAGCTCATTGATTAATAGCCTTTAAAAAAATGTATATAATTATCGCTCCGAGTAGGAAGAGATAAATAATCCCACTAATGGTAATAATTTCAGTAAACAAATTCTGAAATTTAAATATTGTCATTCACGCTATAATTGATATGAAAATTCAAAAGAGAACACAGTTATTTCATTGTTTTGAGTTTTCACTTCTGTCGACAGTCCTTATGACAGCCTCGACTTTTTTTATTTTTTCACCATCCATCAATACATCAATGAGAACTGTATTGTTCGCGGGCGTCTAGTTCACTTTTTGCTTAGCAACATAAGCTAGGTATGCCAATGACTACCTAAAGCCCTTATAAGGGTCGGGTTTCTGGCCTATATACATGTAGTAAATAATATATTCTGCATAATATAATGTTAAGAGAGCACTCGGCTGTGACACGTAATGAATAATTCATATAAATAGCGGCGGTTTCCTACACATTACGATGCTGTTCTAAATTGTCCTACATATTGTATCGAAAGTGGATATTTCTGTTCATATACGGTAAATCTATATTCTATACATATAATAAGAATGTAAATTTAACGTGTCTGTACTTTTTAGATTTTTGTGAAAAAAAAATGTTGCAAGTGGTCTAGGGATAGGTAATAAAATACAGATCAATCATTTTTTTAAATGTCTGTCTATTTGTTTAAACACGTGTCACTGCCAAAGTACTGCATTCTTTCTAACATCACCAAGAAAGTTATAAAGCATATCCTCGAGTAACATTCAGTTTTTGTTTCATTAAAATCGGTCCATTCTATGAAAAGTTATTGTAATTTGAATGACGGCTTGAGTTAAGTACGAGAAAAGATTAGGCAAATGCGATCCAATATCTTACAGGAACAGGATATTTTATGATTTATAAATAATATTGAAGAAACAGTAAAGGAAAGACTGTTTTTGCATAAAGTTCCATGCGGACGAAGCAGCGGGTACCGCTAGTAATAATATTAATTTACTCCAATTTTTCTTCTAAAACTTTATCAAATCATTGTTCTGATCTAATCATCTAAATTCGTCTAATCAATTCATCTAAATTCATGTATAAATAAATGAGTTGAGCTCAACTCACTAAGATTTTCTCTGAGGCCACATAATGTATTTTAAAACTTCAATGTTTCATATTATCCAAACTAATATTATGAATGCGAAAGATTGTTTGTTACGCATTCGTGTCTTAACTACTCAACCGATAATCGTGTAACTTCGCATACACGGCTTACAGGAGGATACCTTTCAGTCCAAAAAACTACACTGTTCTCAAAGGATATATTAAATTTAAAACAACACGAGCGAAGCCGCGAACGACAGTTAGTGCTAATAGACTAGGTGATAATTTTATAAAATATTTTTTTTCAAAGAATAATCTATATTAATATTTTAAGGAGGAAATCACTGGAACTAAACCTAAGATTCTAAAATTCGCACTAATTAGAAGCTATACTATCCCATGGTGCTAAGTAATATGTTATTTTGATTAAACTTTTAATTATGATTATCACCAACAAAGTCACGAGTAGTTTGTTAAATTATGTTATGAGTGCTCGTCCAGAGATCGCAATTCGACCACAGAGAAAAGATTTTTTTTTATACTTTATAGATTTATTTAGAGTTTGATCACAATTTCATCTGATGTTAAAAGAACCGGAACACACCAACAGGTGCTTGGCGATTCAACTTGAGGGTGTTAGCTAGCGGGTGGGGGACTTAGAAAAAGTCTTACCACCATGCTATGGATTCATCACGATGTTTTCCTTCACCGAAAGTTCCATCTCAGTTATTAAGGTTGCTTGTAAGAGCTTGTAAGAGACCAACTCCAGGGCCATAGGCCTCTTCCCGAAGGAAAGTATGGGCATATAATCATCACGCCAGCCTGTGACGTATTGGTGATTTCAAATTCTGAGAAATCCACATTTTCTACGTTTTCCCACATATAGTAGTAGTATTACAAGAACATTCCTCATGTTTAGGTTTCTTCACGACGTTTTCCTTCACCATCAGACGATAGTGTTACACCGATTTAAATTAGTAAATGTACGCGAATTCCGAAAAATTCATTGGTACATGCCGGGGATCGAACCTGCGTACATCGAAATGATATTCCACCAATCAATCCACTCCATCAATCACTTTCAACTAAGTATTAATTATCGCTTCGAAACATTAACTGATTTTCGATACGAGGACGAGAAATGAAGATGACAAAACGGTAGCAACCGGATAGCAAACTTAAGAGAGAAACCATAAAATTATCACGATACAAGTTGCCAAAACTAGTTCCAGTTTCAACTTGACAGTCCAAAAACAGGTTTTCTAATTTTGATGATATCTCTTTTACTATAGCCATATTGTTCAACTGTACAATATTGGCAAGAGAAAATTTAAAACGACGAAAAAATATTTACCAAGTTATTCTATTGATAAAACTTTATTGTGAAATGTGTGCAAATGCTATAAATAAAGATTACAATGGAGAATGATTAATATAGTATCGAGTATAACTTTAGCATGAAATAAATAAAACTGTAGTCGGTTTTCTATATACATAGGTACATATAATATGAATGTAAATGTAACGTGCCTGCACTTTATCATTTTTGTGAAAAAAATGTTGCAGGTGTCTTGGAATAAGTAATAAAATACATTCAATTATTTTTAGTAATGTCTGTCTGTTTGTTTGAACACGCATCACTGCTAAAGTACTGCGTTCACGATAAAAGACAGTCATAAAGCATATCCTCGAGTAAAATTTAGTCCTTGTTTAAAATTGGTTCACTCTATTAAAAGTTATTTTAATTTGAATGAAGACGCGACCTAAGTACGCGAGAAAAGTAGATAAGTAAATGGACTTAATATATTGACATGATTTCATTAATATTTGTTTGTTTAAATAAGGTTTCACACGGACGAAGTCGCGGGCACAGCTAGTAATAAATATTTTTTTTATTTATTTCATGCGGTTACAAGAAAAGGCTCTGAGTTTTTGTCCAGTATTTGATTGATCACGTACGGTCCTTTATTTAATTGTAATATTTTGCAATTATGTCAGTATTTTCCGTGACAAACCTACTAGTATAGATTTATTATTCTACAATAGCTCATAACTCAACATTTCAGTGGTAATTTTGTCATCAAAAACTAAAATGTAATTAAACTACGTTTAATATACTTATTAGAATTAAACTTCTTATGGAAGGGCTTTAAAATTCTGATCGGCAATCTTTTTGTGTGTTGAAAACTGCTGGGAGTAAACACTGTGTCGGGTAGTATTGAAAACACCGGTTCTCGTCCGATAACCGAAATTAAGCAACATCGGGCGCGGTCAGTACTTGAATGGGTGGCCACCTGGGAACACCGCTTGACATTGGCATTTTGGTCTTTTATTTATTTAAAAATATTAATATTTTTTTTCCTGTAATACAAAAGTTTCACTTCTATCAATTCTGAGCACTGTAATCACCCACCCCATTAATCCGGTGAAGCTGTGAAGGCCCATCAGGCAAATAGCGTTTAGCCAGTTCATAAAAAAAAATCTATCGTGTCTTTATGACATATCTTGCTTTTTATAATACTAATGGCCATCCCCGACATTGCCTGCATTTTTTTCTTTATGGATTACAATTTGTGTGATAATTAATAAAATAAATTACGGCTATTGTACTTTTATTTACACACCTCTTTTTTTCATTGAAATGATTTCTATGCTGTACATGTTACCATAAGCCGCTACTAAATGACGCTGCTGTATTTACAATAGATAACCGAGTGCAAAATGTAATGTCTCTTTGCCGATTCTTTAGTTTGTTTATAAGTTAAATATCACTCATCCAATTCAGGTGATTCCATTTTCATTTATATCTACATTATCTGCTCAAGTTTCAGCACTTATTTGTTAAATTAGGTAAGATAAATAAATGACTATTGAGGACAATTTAAAATGGACAAGAATTTAGCATCCTTCCTAAGCAGTGTTAACCAATAAAAATCCGGTTAATTAAATAAAAATGTTTTATTCATATATATAGATATACTAAAATCCAGTGTCATGATTTCTCATCTTCATGAAACGTTGACATTTATGTATGATTTGATCCAATTTGT
The DNA here is from genome assembly GCA_036509395.1 of Antheraea yamamai. Lineage (NCBI taxonomy): Eukaryota > Metazoa > Arthropoda > Insecta > Lepidoptera > Saturniidae > Antheraea > Antheraea yamamai. The sequence continues at coordinate 898,739 of AP028448.1, read as the reverse complement.
GAGAATTTATAGTCCGATTAATGGCCTCTATATTTTTTAATTACAAATTAAATTATTGTCGATGTTGAATATTATTATTAATTGTAAGTTACGAACAGATGGCGCTTTAAATTGGTTTGTTCACAGAAAACTGTAGGACTGACTGTTATAGATATCTCATATATGACGCACGATTTAATTTTGAATTTCATTTTCAACTCTTTCACTTTTCAACATTTTCACTTTGTTTTTTTTTTATGGTGCACGCGTTCTGTTGATTTATTTACCACGTAACCTCGCTTTTTTCTGTATCAAAGTCACAGCAGCTCGTAGATGGGTGGCTAGTATCACTACATATTGTAAAACAAAGTCCTCTGCCACGTCTGTCTGTCTGTTCGCGATAAACTAAAAGTACTCAATGGATTTTCATGCGGGTTCCATCAGTAGATAAAGTGATTCATGGGGAAGGTTTAGATATTTAATTTGTCAAGGTTTTTTATTATTATCAGGGTAGAACAACGTCCGCCGGCCCCGCTAGTATGTATATATAAAAAAAAATAATCTTGAAATCCATGCGAACGGACCCGCCTGCACAGCTATCATACACACAATAATACTTCATTATACAATAACACTTAAGCAACTGCATAAATATATTAAACAAACAGTAGAAACGGTAATGTACCAACACCTGGTTCCGTTTAGGTATTGTCCTTTGTGATCTAAACGCAAATGCTGTAACAATACACCTAAGATATATATCAATTCTGTACGATATTGAAAACGATATAGATCTACATGCAGTTGTCTACTCTTTATTGTGTATCAATGCACTATTATATGATAATTAATGATTAAATACATCATTATTCTGCTGTTGATTACCCATCAAGTATTTTTATTTACGCTTAAAATCACGATACGAAAAATGGATATACATTTCATTATCTGATTTTTACAAATTGCAATACGATATAAGACAGCAAATAAAGTAACGACAGCTTAGATTAACAATTATTATTGGCAGTAACTCAACAACGTCATTGCCATATTTAGTTATTTATAGGAGTACCCCTGTATACTTTAATCTCGAAGTATTTTAAATGGCAGGTATCAGCCTTGTTCAGTAGTTCCAGAGAAAGAGGAATACTAAATATATACGGATGTATTCTGAACTACTCAACCGATCTTTATGAAAGTTGGCATTTATGTATAATTTGGTTGGACCAAATTCAGAGATAGGATAATTTATATTTCGATTAATTGCCTCAATATTTTTTAATTACAAACTCAATGATTATCAATGTTGACTATTGTTATTAATTGTAAGTTTCATAAATCTCGAACAGATGGCGCAGGGTTTTAATTTAGAAAATAGTTTATCATAATTTTATTTTAACGTGTAATAACTGAGCCATAGCAACGCGTGGCCTGGTCACCTAATATAAAATAAATACATTACGATATGATATAAATATAATAACTATTAATATGATAATCAAAGGGGACTATATTTTGGTAGACATACGTTGATACGGGCAATTTTTTTTATATTGCGGTCAAAATTGATAACACCAAACGTGTTTATCTTCGTCAGCATTGAAGATAGCAGTCGACAACCTAGGGCATGTGTCGCGAATCGCGGGCCGAGCGAATCTATCACACGAGGTTACCGGTTTAATTTGGTTCTAAAGTCATAATAAAATGTGAAGTTTTTTTAAATGAAACTTTTTTCCATCGCCTTACATGTTGTTTACTATATAAAAACTCTTGGTTATATTGACTTTTGGTCGTAGTGGGCAAATAGTTTGTGACCGGTGGAATGCCAATTCGATTTTTCCCATTTTTCGGAATTCGTGGTACATCTAGTAGTTCAAATTGGTTTATTTGTGTAAACCTAAAAAAAAGTTTTATAGTAACACCGTATGTGGAAAAATATAATTGGATTTCATGGAATTTGAAATCACCAATACGTTGTGGGCTGGAAAAGAGGCCTTCGGAAAGAGGCCTATGGTCCTGCAATGAGTCTCTTAAATGCTGATGTGATTATGATGGTGCGGGTAAAGTGTAATTTTGATTCAATCAAGGATTTCTTCCAATAATCTAATGACTGATCTTTGCCATCGCAGAAGTTTTTACCAACGTCACGTGTTTTAGTACCATGGAAGTAATTTATATCCGCAGTAGTAATACTCGATGTCGTAATAAGCCTTTTTTTAAACTTTATGGGAATATTTTGATGTAAAACATAATTTATTAGAATAATTTCATTAGTGCAGAACAGGTAAATATGATGCAATTGTAAATCACAGAAAGTTTTCTAAATTTAAAGACTGAATTAGTAGTTTTTATAACAAAGCGTATCGCCAAAACATACCGAAACAATAAGGTAAGCACGAGTACTTTGCGTTTGAAATAGGTCTGGCGATGGTTCCATTTAAATTTACAAGTTTTACAACTACACCAAATTCTTAACTGAATAACAAAAACAGTATCGTTTTACTACGACTGCAGGGAGAGTAAGCCAGGCACACATTAATCTCGGCTCTGCTGTTAATCGCTTACCGTGCATCAAAGCCAGATGAAACACCGGCCCGGCTTTGTGCATGCCCTGATTCTGTATAATGAGCATGTGTTTGGGATACTCGGAAGTGCAATTTCGAGGGAACAGCTGGATCACTCGGCTTAGTTAGTCTTTTACAGAACACTCTTCGCTAACGTCGAAAGAACTTAAAAACTCTTTTACTGAATCTCAAAAAACTAGATCTTGTACTTTCTCATTTTTAAACTATTTCAATTAATTATTAAAAACTATGATTACATTAAAATATTTCCCGGCGTGTATCTGTTTAGCCAGCGAGTAAATTAAGGACATTTCGCTTAGTCTAAACAGATTAATTAATATAACTTGTTTTTTTTTTAATTTTATTTCTTCGATTAGAGACCACTAAGAAAATTAAATCACTTGCAAACAGTGGACTACCTGGTCTCTCTTCTTTATGTCACATATTTCCGCCTAATGTCGTTACATTAGCGCAGTAATTTCTGACGTCGCTTTATGGCTTTTTAATTTCCTCAGCCTCTTTCATGTTATTGTATTGCTTTGCTTTTAATTACTCCTGATCCCTTTGTGACCTGTTCACATTGGGAGTGTTCTCGGCGCTGAGCAGTATTCCGTTTCCAGGTCAGTTTTTTCTCGATCTTTTTTTCTTTTATTAATGCGAATTATATACTATACTTCCATGGAGAATTATTAAATGGTTTATTTACCTTAGATATACCAACATCCATCTATACTTATATCAATAAGGTTTTGGTTTTGGTGACGTTTTTTCATAAACATTGTACATTAGCAATGATGTGCGCACAGACAGGGAGGCTTACAAACGTCGCTAAAAATGATTGAGATGTATCTGACTAATTATTCTTAGTTACTACTAGCAATATTTTTTTTTACCAAAAACTTAAAGTACAGACACGTTAAATTTACATACTTATTATATGTAAGTATAAAGATATATAGGGCATTTTATGTTACGAGGGAAGACAGGCGGCACGATATAAATGTTATAATTTTAACCTACTCATATAATATTTCTATTGAAACAACTAACTTATACATATCTGCAAGGTGGCCAGGCAATTTATTTTATCGTGTTCTATAAGAGACCAGGGGAGGTACTCAATACTGAGTAGAGGTCAGATGTACACGGTAGGATACTTACTTCATGAACACAGGAGCGATTTTAACGTTGCTTCATGGAAATGGAATTATGCATTGTAAACAATGAGTAGATAACTGTTTTTCTAATTGAAGGTACAGAAAGAGTTGAAGACCTTAAAATTTAGCACGAATACAAATCAAGATATACAACTCTATACCTAACTATAAACAGTTTTTAACATTTCACAGTTAAAATAGTGCTTACTGAACTCGATGCGGCGATATTCTTATACGTTGCTTTGGTTATACGTAATTATGTAGACGCGAGCGCGATAAATATTTATTTAATTATTTTCTATCTGCCAGTTACAATCTAAATCGGTTCAGCCGTTTTGAAGATAAATCTGACAAAACAACAAACAGTTATTTATACTTATATAAGAATGAATTAATACTATACCATAATTTTTAATGCGTATACTTTTTATCGTATATTTTATCAGAAATATTATTATAGAAGTCTATATATAAATGTATGTTTTAATGCATTCTTAAAAATAATAATTCTGTGACAAAGATATACATACGTGAATTGTTGCATATCTCTGAATACATAATATATGCACAGATAAGAGATAAAACATTGTAAGCATCATAAAACTCTTTAGCTATAAATAGAAGTCGAAGCATTTCTCAACTTGTGAAATAAAATAACACTAAAAACCATCATTAGGATTCGTCAATAAAATACCAGCACGTTCTGCTTATTTTTATCTGCTTAGTTGTTAAATATTCATAGTTTAGTATTTTTACGAAATATTCTCTATATTTCGAATAACATTTACATTGGATATGGAGATCGAGATGTATTTTAAATTCAATCCATCAATATCGAGTTCCATATACAGAGGGGGCAAGCAGAAAAGCTCGATAATATAGTCGCATTTAAAAAAATCTTAAAGAACTTTCATATAGATAGATAGAAATCTGTTTCAAGACTTGACTGTGGCCGGAAATCGAACGCGGAATCATCGACTTACATGGTTAGTGTCGATTAACGTTACCAAGGCCATCAAATTATACACCACAAATGTTTTTAAGAGTTCAGTAACTAAGTTTTTTATAAAATTAATACAGTACTAATTACCAATAAAGTCTTAAATTCATTTCATAAGACGTAAGCCGGAACCGTAGAAACAAGCAAGTACTAATTACTATTTTAGTACAAAATACAACGAATGTGAGACCATACAAATCGTCCGTTACAACTGACGTCATACAAATTTATATAATTTATTACGTACTAGCTGACCCGTGCAACTTAATAATTTAAACTTAACGTATTTTTAAACGCAAATAATCTTAAAAAACCTAAACTCCGATTGCAGCGACATCTAGCGCTTCTAATTGTAAATCCAAACTATCCGGGACTCATTCAAACATATACCCAGTTGGTATGTGAGAAATATTTTAAAATAAGCCTAGAACCAGTTCGCAGCATTCCGTACTCTAATATGCAAATTGAAATTAAAATGTATAAGTAATTGGATATCTTGAATACTATTGATTTTCCATTATCATTCCCATTTTCCGGTTATTAGGATTAAAAACGCGATTTTAATACCCTAAATCGAATAATTTTTCGAAAATTTTTAATTCGAAAGAAAGTTTCACTTGGTTCGAGGTTTCATAAAACCACACATTTTTTTTAACTTTAGATGTTCCTATTACGTCATACTACCGCAGTAGCACCTTCAACATACAAAGATGCACGGTACATCTGTTTCAAGAGTCTTGACAATGTGTCTTGCGATTTTCCAAACCTTTCATTCAGTGGTCTTATGTGAAGTGCGATTTGGCAAGCGATTATGTCACGGCCTGAGGACTGCACATTACGTATGAGCAGATGAATGTGCGAAACGCCTCCCATTGTTTGTAAGGCTTATAGTTTATAAGCCGTAAGCTCGTCAGTTGAAATAATAATAACAAAGCCATTTATTCCATATTTCAAGGTACAGTTTAAAGAAAATTGTTAGTAGACTTGCTTAATTTAGTATATTGATTCTTCTTTGATTCAAATAAGAACCCCTATTTGGGTAAAGGCCTCCTCCATATTTTTCTAATGATTCTTGTTCTTGGCTAAATTGATCCAATCGTTTCCTGTTGTTTTTTGAAACATCGAGCAAACGAAATGTTTATATGGAGTGGGATTTCTAATCAGGAACAAGTTTAAAAACAAATTATATCTTAACTGGTATTTCTGAAAGAGTAGCTATTTTACAATTGAAATTCGTATACTTTAAGATTCGCTGACGACACAGTTATAATAGCCGAAATCTCTAAGGACTTGGAGGAAATGGTGTCAATTAATCAAGAAAACTCAGAAATAGGTTTAGAAATGAATGTTAATAAAGCAAAGGTAATGACTTCCAATCATCAAATGCCTGTTGTCATAAAAGGCAACGACATAGAATATGTCAGCGATTACATATATTTGAAAAAACAATTATCACTCATTTGAAGCAAAGGTGGCAAATACTTGCAAATATTGGTAAATTTTCAGTGAATTGTTATGCTAACTTTAATTCGATAATTGTAATCGCACCGGCTAATCAGGTTGCATCATTAATTTTAGCAAATCATTCCGTTACTCTAATCAAAGATAATTATACAAACAGGTACTTCAATTAGCTAGGTGCTCTGTGGTTTAGGAATTCCAACAATTTCACAAATAGTGTACACTTGTGCTGTATTTTCTCCGATCCCAACGAGAATTTTGGTCAATTTATATGTAATCGTGTATATACATTATAAATTTCTTATAACGTCGTTCGTTATAACGAAAAACTTTCTATTACGTAGAAGTTAGTTCAATTTGGCTGGTTTACCACAAAACTATTTATTTATTCTCTTCGTATAACGAAAACTCTTATTAACGAAAAAAAATGATCAGTCCCTTGAAATTCGTTATAAAGTGTTTACACTGTACTTTTTTTTTTTTTTTCCCTCTTTTTTTGGCCCGCCTGTCCTCCCATTTTTAATTTTTCTTTTTTTTTTTTTTGAAATTTTTTTTTCAAAGGAAAAAAAAGAAACCCTTCCCTTTTTTTGTATTTTCTTCCTTGTGGGGGTGATATGTGTTTTTTTGCGTGATGTAAATTTTTGTCCTTATCCGCACACCCTCAGGCTCCCCCGAGGGAACGGACCTAGGCTTGAGCCGCTGCCGAGGGGGGCCTAGTCTGGTGTGCGGGAGCGAAGTTTACACTCAGACCACGGCGGCGTGATCTGAGGTTACGCGGGCCACTGTACTCTTATTTCAGAAAGTTTATCCAAAACAAAAAAGTAATTGAATGTTAATTTGTTACCCATGCGATTGTGAAATGTGTAGTAAAATTTAGAACCAACATATAGAAGCGATGATGGCTACAGCTGTAGCGTGTTTTGATAGCGCGACGATCCACAAAGCTTCGAGTCCTGCAGCCGGTGAAGGAAATAATATCATGATAAAACTCTAGCATAGTGGTAGGGTCGTGGTGGTCTAGTGGTTTGACCGGTGGAATATCAACCCGATGTCCGCAGGTTCCAACCCCGGCATGTACCAACAAATTTTTCGCAATTCGCGTACATTTACTAATTTAAATTGGTGACACTATCGACCTACGGGGAAAGAAAACATCGTGGGGAAAGCTGAATCTGAGAGTTGATCTTGTAGTACTACTTTATGTATAAATATAGAACTGTACACTTCTCAGAGTTTAAAATCGCCAATACATCGTGGGCTGGCGTAGTGATTATGCCCATAGTTTCCTTCAGGAAGAGGTCTATGGCCTTGCAGTGGGTCGTTTGCAGAATGATGATGATAGTGGTAGGGCAATAGAAAATCTATTGCACGTCTGGATTTCTATCATCCTTTTGTTGCGAATCTGTAGCCAACAACTATATTTGATGCGGGAGTAACACTTAGAACCAGTTTGTCAATTCAGGACACGTTTTTTTAACACCAAATGAAATTTTACTCAAACAAACCTAAAGTATTAAGAAAATTAATATTTCACTGGTAATTTATATAAGCCAGCGCGACCTATGAATACTTACAACAAAAAAGTTTCACCCTATAATCGAGTTATTTGAGAAAGTACGAAAACTCAAATTTCAAACAAAGTTCCCGAACGGCGCAAACCTTATAAGGTTTCAAAGGGACCGTTTGCCCAGTCGACTGAAAGTTATGAAAACTTTGGACTTTCAACAAAATAAATCATAATACCGTCTAGTAAGTGGAGAAACCTATTCATGCCTTCAGTCATTGTTTTTATATTTCTAGGCCATCTTTTATATGCAAACATACTAATAGCCATTGATAAACAAAAACCCAAGATGCACACTTAATGTCTCACAGCCGGCACACAAAAATGAGTGATAATTTTGGATTATGCAGTCATTTCAAATAGTATCGCGTCGCTTGTGTCCTTGTAGAAACAACTTTAAATCATTCAGGTAAGGTAGAATTTGCAAAATCATAAGTTTGTCGCATAGCTATAACCACGTATGTAAACTGGGGAGTTTTTGCGGTTTTGAGCGTTACTTTTATTCGAGACTGTGTGTCTTGGGTTTTTATATGTCAATGCTAATAGCTTATTGAATGATAAATGGTTACTGTCGCCTACCTACAACACCAAGATTATTTCTGTTATGTTGCCCGTAAAGGGCGTACTTTAGTGTACTTTTGAATTACAGTAAGAAAAAAGCAGTGTTGTCGTGATTTTGCTAGATTTTAAAGTGTGCAGTTTACCATATAATCCGCGGGTAAAAATGCGAGTTTGGAAAATTTATGAGAGCACCGCATTAAAAAGTTTCTTAAAGCACCTGCGGTGAAATACACACAGACCAGATGTTTGAAAGTCTGAGATAGCTTGTTATTTCGGGATCGACAATACGAATAGCTTGCCTTTGCACGGGGTCTATAAAATAGTGTTGGTAGGTACGAGTACTAACCCAAATGTGTGAGCAGTAGTACTTCATGTAATGTCGTACTTATGCTCTATGCAGCGCAAGCTATTTCCTTTGTGTGCAGTGCTGTTTAGAAAAGGTTAAGAATGCCCATTTCTTTCCAAAGAATAGAAAAATTTAAAGTAATGCCCTGGAATTTTGGTGCTAGTATGAATAGATAGATGCTTTTTGGCGGAAAACGCGTCCTAAAAATAAATTCAACCTTAACTCACTACAATGGATTGTGTATTAATTTTTTTTGATAAAGTAACTGAACATGAAATAATACTAACATAAATAACTACCAATAAAATTTCCCCCGACGGCTATTTTAAGGAATTCAACATAGCGTACTAAATAGATAACTTGATCAAGTTATTTTTATAGCTATATTAAAAAAGTCCGCGTCCTCAATCTGTATCTAATAATTGTAAAACCGATTCATGCTACCGCCACAAATAATACTTCAGAAATGAGGTCGTTCATGACGCGGCGCCATGAAAAACTTTTAGCCAGACAAGTTCGCACCCAGTCATTGTTTTTAATGGGACTACATTTTACACGAAATGATTGGTTTTAACAATAGATTGTTTTTTTATCTATGCGAAGAAACAAGTGCTTACATATTGTACAAGTGTAACTGAAGCCCTTACATGGGATGACTGCGGGAAATAATGAATTAGAATGTTCTAGCAACTGCAATTGAGAGCCAATTCCCTCTAGGCATAAGGGATCTTGAGCTTCCTACTATCACATTAAGATTATCGTTATTCATCACAATATGCCATAGTGGCCACTTATCATAAAACTGACTGACCTCTTTGTTACTTTATAACAATACAGTATGATAACTTAGAACAAACTATAAAAAGAAGCGCAGTTTTCGCTAAGGTTTGGCTAGAAATTGAAACGGAATACTTAAACCGGGGCTGCGCTAAAGCAAACATTTATGCTGCTGTTTTATAACAAAAACACTCGGCAAGTGCAGTGCAAACGAATTATACAATAAAACGTTGTAACACTTGAATACAAGACATGTCGAAACATTACAAGATGAGAATACATTTCAATGTTTTCACTAAAAACTGAAACAGGGACGCAATAGGCAAAATACGAAATAATCGGATAGTTGACATTTACATTTCAGATAACGCAACGTCCAACAACAAATAAATCTATAGCGACGAAGCGTTCGAACGATTACAACACTCTAATCGAAGTACCATTTCGCAGTAGATGATACGTCGCGCGACAGAAACACGATTTCCTATGCAGAAATCGATGCGCTCGAAGATATAAACGATTCATACGGGTTAAGCAACCTTACTAGAACTATAATTGGAAGATTACAAAATAAATTATCTAACAATCCGTATTCTTATAAAAATTCTATCAAGTTTTGCTAGCTTCTTGATCGTAATGTGAAGTAAAATTTGCATTTTTTCAAAAGTTTTGTTCGTACAATGATTATGGAATTACCTACAGAAAAGCAGTTTGTTTCTGAGGCTTGGGTTATGTCAAATAATTAATCTAAATTTGCCATTTTTAAGACGACACTTAGTCTTCGAACTCTACTATCACTTTGCTCTTACGAAATCTTAATTCATGGGTCATGTTATGTATGTTAACATAACGAAATTATTAATCGTTTTTTTCATCTAAAATTGCTATTGTCTAGGTCTAAAAATGATGCAAATGCAAGCAATGCAAATGCAATGATGCAAGGACATTTTCACACTAAGTCCCTTAATTTTAACTGATTTCAATCAAAATATCAATACGTAATAAATACTAAATCATAAATAGTAGACAAAACTTTTAGTAATTGTATATAGCAATTTATTTATAACAAAACGTGCTGGAGAAACACAGTACTGTGAAATCCTTGTTGTTTGAAATCACCAATGTTAAGCCTTTGGGGTGAGACCTTTTCCTTGGTATACGTATTAAGCCTAGGAAAACCTTTGAATTTGTACACAATCCAAAAAGAATGAGATGATAGATACGGGCGCGGGTCGTTTGAGCCAATTCTTTTGCGGGGAAGCAATTAAGTACAGAGCTCGCTGGCCGCTTGCGTTATCGGACGCCGCGTGGCATTTAGATAAGGTTCCTAGATCCGCTCGCCGCTACGTACACGGTAAAGATAAGCCGGTAAATAAGTTAAAACTCAACGAGGGCGAGTGATTCACAAATGGCGAAATGTTAGGGTTTTGTAAACGCTACAACAATTGCTAGCGTCTTTTTACGCAATAGTATGATTTTGTTCAGCTGCTTCATGTCCCACTATGTACATCCAGCAAAAATTAAAATATACGAAAACTAGCTGATACCCACGACTTCGTCTGCGTCGTTCAATTGTTTTGTCATGTCTCAAAAGGATTAAGTAGCGATTTCGACGAAAGCGCAAGAGGGTTTGACTTTTCCTACACTTCCAACAATTATCGTTACATTTTAACTAATTTACAAAAGGCTTGACAAATTATTTACCTACACCTTCCTCGTGTATCACTATCTATTATTGGAAACCGCATTGAATCACAATAGAATCAGGGTTCACCCATTAAATACGTGAAGCGGTTTTGAGGATTTTTTGATAGTTCGGTGAAGCTGTTAAGGCCTTGCTAGGCCAATAGCATAGCCAGTACCTCCCTGCTCCCGTAGTAAGATTTGTCTCGACCCCTTAATCCCAAGCGAGATCTCTCAATATTTGTATTTCGCGCATTAGTTACTTATTATTTTATATTAAATTATTCTTACATTACATATCAATACATCAATACAAAACAAATTTATATCTATCCACGGATTTTAATATATAAAACAATTATGTCAGGTTTTGGCATATTTTAGTCTAAACCATATTTTACTCTAAATCAATCTCATGTTCTCACATTTTTAGACTTTTGCATGAGATAATTTATGTGTATTTGCCAAAACACCCCCTCTCCCATGAGAGATTTAGTGAGGTTCGGTTTGACCTCCTAAATTCTAAACGTAATTAATGGATGCCCCTTAAAACATCGATTCCAAATCTACGTACTTACGAAGTAATATTAGCAAATATAAAATTAGTAATTGTGTGAATAAAAAAAATCACCCTTGCTCTCAGAATTCAAATAAATCTGTTATCAAAAATTACACAATCTTAAGTACCATAGGCACGAACAAGCATAAAAAATGAAAGTGTGCTCACATCCAAGCGATCATGCGTTGCGCATTCAAATAACTCTGTATTCACACATACGGCATGCCGCACTGTATTACAAGTCTTGTTGGCCGATATTACCTAATTGTTTTTATATTGTCAAATTAGATAAATATTTAGATTGGGCCTTGCAACATTTTGTAGTAAACTCCATGTTCGTGGACCATATTTATATATACAAGAGACACATTTCTACATTTTCAAATTATATAGGTACTACTAGCTGTGCGCGCTACTGCGTCCGCGTAGAACCTTATGTAAAAAACAGTGATTAGGTAGAGTCAACATCGATCTGAAGATGCGAATCTGAAGGAGCGAAACACGTGTAATCGATTGTCGTGATTACACGTCAATCTGCAACATATTTTAATTAATTTATTGATAATTATCATATTTATATTAATTATATATTGTATAATTAATATATAAATATACATATATATGTTGATGAATTGATTCGCTTTTTGTTGCAGTTAGACGTAGTAGTGTTCAATCAATTTCAGGCGGTAGTGCAAAGTAGCGTCCACTATAATATTTAGGTAATAAAGTCATCTGCATTTATTAAGACCATTTACTTATATACTTATCTCTCGTACTTAAGTCCTGTCGTCATTAAAAGCACAATAACTTTTGATATACCGAACCGATTTTAATGAAACAAAGACTAAATGTTACTCGAAGATATGTTTTGTGTTTTATCAGGAAAGCAGTATTTTAGCAGTGATGCGTGCCGAAAAAAAATAGGCAGACATTTCTAAGATTGATTGAAATGTATTTTATTATTTATTCCTAGACACCTGCAACTAGTTTTTTTTTATAAAAATCTAAAAAGTACAGACACGTTAGATTTACATTCTTATTATATGTAAAAAACTGCCCTTAACGATACATCCTCATGACCTCACTGTGATACATTTATTTACATCTCAGCTTAAATTTAGGTACGAGTTGATATAAAATCTCCAAATGTTAATCATTTCTCATTTTCCTATTTATGAATATTCCAGATTTGAATTAAATTTTAATAATTAAATTACATGTTAATTTTCTCTTTTATATGCATAAATATAATTGAAATAGTCTGTTGTTTGTATATGCAAATCTCAGAAACAACTGAAACGAATTTGAAGATATATTTATTGGCAAATATATAAGGTTAAGTAATAACAAAATTACAATTAATACGTTCCGTACCTATTCTTTTTTACCTGACATGTCCTTCAAGCCATCTGATATTTCGACTTCTTTTCGAACTGCCTACGGTATTGGCTTGACGGACCTTCATAGCTTCACCGGACTACCTCTCGTATCATCATACAATATTACGTTAGAACATCATACATAACATGACATAAGTAAGTACCACCGGTAATACACGTGACGCATAACGTGTTAACCGGCAAAAGTCCGCAATTAATCCAAATAAGCCCTTAGGGTTGTAGGGATCTATATCCGACTGGACTTTCACCTTCAGTGCACAGTGTGGTGTGATAAACCCGTCATAGTGTCTCTCTTTCTTTTTATCGGAATCAACCAGCGTTCCTTTTGGATTGCGACGGGCTTACAGTATCCGACGTTTGATTTGGCATATCGTGGAGAAGAGTGAGTTGTGCAGCTATGCTTTGGTTTTGTAAAGCGTTCTCTCTATCGCACAGCGTAATGACTGTGACAGACAAAGATAACGCTATACAAAACTGCATTTAGCCGACTATTTCCATCTTCCTTATGACGCGCACAAAATCAAAAGTCGGGCACTGTAACCCTCCAGTACAATACCGTAACTTTGCCAGTACGATTTTTTTAAGTCCTCATAACCCAAATCATACTGGCAATAAAAACTGAATTGTGCCACTTAATGCATTTAAAAATTCAGAATTTAAATTTAGAACGCGTTTACTTCAAAACAATAGTTTACGTGTTTTTTAATTATCGTTCATCAGCGTCGGCGTCTGCGCATCGGCCATTGTGACGGCTCCATTGTTAATGCCTATATCAATTAACACTGATAACGAGTCGTATCAATATATCACGTTTCTAACCACACACGTAATGCACGATAGTCGACATTAATATATTGAAAGAGCAATATATTAAAAAGAGCTTTATTCACATAACCAATTTGATAGATTTTCCATTGAAAAATGTTATACTTTTCATTATGATGAACATTAAAACGCATTTATTGTGGTTTCAAAGTTACGTATTAATAATAATTGCTTTTGTATTTATGATATACAGTGTTTGCTATCAATTATTCAACACGATCAAACGAGGTGTTATTTGGAAATGGGTTTAATTATTTTAAAGTAGGATAATTTTATTATATATGAAATTTTGCCCGAAATACAGCCGCAAATAATGCCGCTAACTACAGCACAGCGTCCCCTTCTTCCGTTACCCGCCAACAGACAAGACCTTTGCATTAACCCCTCGGCTGTTTTTTTAAGACCTAAATCTCAAAATAGAGAACCACATTTTTCAATTTTGAGTCAAATTGTGTATTGACCAGCGAATCATAAGGTAAATTACACTTGTTTATTTGAAATGTTAAGTCGTTTGTGCGTCAATAGATGGAGCTGTACATTATCTTGATACAACTGTATCGCGGTGTCAAGAGGAACGCCAAATTAATTACCCTACCAATGGTTGTTGACATATTCGGGGTGATTCGCTCCATCGTCATAGGCGCGCGAGAACGTTTTGGAGTTCCGCGAGTCTCACGGCTTCGCTTGCCCTGTGCGACGATGCGCCGCACTAACGCCGCCCCTTCTCGGCCGCCGACGGCCTCGAGAAGCATCAAAAAAGGCTCTTCTAAGGGCCAAACAGACGCCACGTCTTGACGACGATCGACTACCAGCTTGCCTATAGACTCCGATGATTCCTGTACAACGACGACTACCGCTACACACATTGAACTCCGCTCTCCGGAGCATACACCTAGACCCGCGCCAGAGGGAGACGCCCTGTAGTACATCCCAGCCGCAGCCAGCGAGCATACATTTAAATATGTTTCGACCTTACACGCATTCATATTGATTGCTATCTCGCGTCAGTTGCCATTTGCCACCGAACATAGATAATATTAAAGTACACATATGTAAATATATAGATAAGATTGTTCCTATCTCGTTGGTTGTGTGTATTAGTACAATAATACATAGCTTTATCTAGCTTATTCGGATCATATATTACACAATAATTGTTTGAAATTTATCGATATTAACATGTCTTATTTGGGTATTTAAGTTATAAAAATAATATTTTAGATTAAGATATATTTGTCGGCCAAAACGGCCGTTCTAGCGTCAAAAAGTATTTGTATTGACATAAACTCTACTGTATCTGCATATATTCGTAAATATATACTTACACTAGTGAATGACTGTATCGACTATTAAAAATACATCGACATATTGTATTTTATCTTGGTTCCTAGCATTTTATGAACTGTACTTCTCTTATTTTTTTTAAACTCTTAACTGTCAAACCACGGTGGTGGTGATAGAGCCACGCTGAACGTGGTAGAGCCACGTTGAAGCTATTACTGGTTTCAGCATGAATGGGTCGGCTCGCCCGGGGTAGTACCCTCTCGTAGAAAAGCGACGTGAAGTAACAGTGTTTGCATTGTTGCATTTCGTTCCGTCAGTAAGAGCGCTGGAGACCCACATTCCCTCTCCACTCCTCTCCCCCTCCCTCCCAGCCCTTCCCCCAAACAAAGGCTGGCAACGCACTTTCAACTTCACTGGGTTGTTAGTGTCTGTGGACGGTGGTGATCACTTAACGCCAGGTGACCCACCTGTTCATTTGCCTGCAATGACATAGAAAAAACAATATCTAAGTATATTCAAAGTGTTCTTTAAAATTTTCACTTGTACTCAATTACAATAAAATAATACATCTATTGTGTTATAACGACTCAGTAAACCATACATATAAATGTAGATAATATTGACAGTTATATAATGAATAATTTTAAATAATCGTTATTACAAACTGTTGTCAGTTATTCGGCTGTTGGCTAATTCGCTGTTTCGTATCGTATCACAATCCCTTACCAATGACACGATAATATAAAGAATAGATAAATGGCGGGATCTTGGAATGTCATGTAGTGGATTTTATATTTTATTTATAATCTTTCGTTATTTGGTTCTAGATTTTGAAATATTGGTGGTGTTTTACATAATATAGTTATTGCGTACAGGTGAAGTAGATGGGACATAATACCACGGAGCATGTATTCTCACTTACCACAAATTACTCTAAAAAATTCTGATAACGAGTGCCACCATCTTGTTAGTTCACTGGAATGATCGCAAGAAACTTGATAGTATCGATCGATATTGTAATAAGTACTTGATGGGAGTAATAATCCATTACAAAAATGGTTGCCAAAATTAAAACATATATATATATATATATATAATGAATATTTGTTGCATTGTGACTTTGACTTTAACTTTTCACATCTAACATTGTTGTATATACTTAGTCTGGCCGTAAATACTGTTACAATTAAAAATAAACAAAATATTACATTTGAATTTGGAATCTGTCATTTTTATATGATTATTCATTGAGTTTTCTCATTTTGGCGCCAATACATTGTACAATATTTTGCGATATTAAAATGGAGTGGGATGATAAAGAGAACCGAATCGCTGTGATTGCATTACACAAAGTAAGCATGGAGCCAGATGCAATATTTAAAACTCTCTATACGCTTGGTATTAGTAAAATGTTTGTGTACCGGGCTATTTATAGGTACAATGAGACCTCCTCTGTTTGTGACAGAAAAAGATCTGGCCGTCTACGTAGTGTTCGTACGAAAAAGGTGGTCAAAGCAGTAAGGGAAAGAATTCGAAGAAATCTTGTCCGAAAGCAAAAGATTTTATCTCGGGAGATGAAGATAGCACCTAGAACCATGTTGCGTATTTTAAACGATGATTTAGGACTTGCAGCCTATAAGAGACGTACTGGTCATTTCTTAAATGATTATTTAAAAATGAATAGGGTGGTAAAATCGAAACAACTACTGAAGCGGTAAGCAAAGGGAGGTCACAGAAAAATTTTGTTGATGGGACATTTTTTACAATTGAGCAACATTTTAACAAACAAAATGATCGTATGCTCGAAGCTTTAGCTAAAGAAGCTTCCCAATTAGTCGACAGAGTGCAACGTGGGCACTATCCGACTTCAGTAATGGTTTGGTGGGGGGTCAGCTATGAAGGAGTAACTGAGCCATACTTTTGTGAGAAAGGTATCAAAACATCGGCACAAGTTTATCAAGATACCATTCTTGAAAAGGTAGTGAAGCCCCTTAACAACACCATGTTCAATAACCAAGAATGGTCCTTCCAGCAAGACTCGGCACCGGGTCATAAAGCTTGGTCTACGCAGTCTTGGTTGAAAACGAACGTTTCGGACTTCATCAGAGCTGACGACTGGCCGTCGTCTAGTCCCGATCTTAATCCGCTGGATTATGATTTATGGTTAGTTTTAGAGAGTACGGCTTGCTCTAAACCCCATGATAATTTGGAGTCCCTAAAACAATCCGTACGATTGGCAGTGAAGAATTTTCCCATGGAAAGAGTGCGTGCTTCTATTAATAATTGACCTCAACGTTTAAATGACTGTATTGCAGCCAATGGATACCACTTCGAATAAGCTTTTTATATTTTAAATTGTTTTTATGTATTAAAGGAACACACTGTAAAAGTAATAAATGTTATTTGAAAGAGAAAATTTTTTTTTCTTTGTTTCAGTATTTATGGCAAGACTAGGTACTTGTTTAAAACACTGTGATAACACCCCGAGCGACTATTGTCATTGTCAATAACGGACAACAGACAACTATTAACTTTATTTATTTTAATTCTACAAACTTTTCGGTCAATAAATGACATATTAGATTAGAAGAACATCGACTATGAAAGTCGATAATTTTCTTAAAAATTTTATTTCGTAAAATGCGATACCAATAAACTATTTTAAAACCAACAATATATGTATATAAACAGCTCTTTTAGAAATATCCTTGAAGTAAACTATAAAAAACTGAATTTAAAACAAGTTATTTCATAACAACGTGTAATGTAAATACAACAGCAGAAGTGGAATATAATTAGAATGATTGTTTAGACCTCGATAATTCGTCCTCAACTCACCTTATTCATATTAAGTCATCGTTTAGTATGATATTTCATTTTTCCATAATAACTTTAGCACTTACTGACTGTTATATTTTAATGGATAGATAAGTTATATATAGAAGGAGATTAGAATTTTTATCTATCATATCTCGTCATAACGACTCGTAATCTTAACATTACTTACATACAGACGCGTGCGAGTAGCAGAAGTGCGAATATGTGGATATACACTGTGGTCTCGGGATTATGACCCTCTCCTTTTATCTTCCAGGATCTAATTTACCATTTAGTTAAAACATACGCTTATACGCTACGCATACGCTATAGGCATTTAGCAGAAAAGTGATGGTACTACCATTTTGGTGATATTTTATTATCATATGAAACTTTGAGCATGCCTAGAACGACCTTATTTATTTGTTTTATTGTTAGCAACCAATCTTCTAGTGGATTATTACTGCCATTGACGAGTAAGTAATTATGTTACCAGTTTCTTGCGATTATTTCAATGAACTAACAAGATGCTCGGCGTCTTGTTACAATTTTCCAGGCAGTTTTTGTGGGGCAAGCCAGAAACTATGCTCCGCGGTTTTATCTCCCATCCACTTCACTTGGACACAATAACTAAACTATATTACGTTAAAATACTACCAATGTTACAAAATAACGAGCTAAATAACACAAGACTGTGAATCTATATACTAATATATAAAGCTAAAGAGTATGTTTGTTTGGTTGAACGCGCTAATCTCAGGAACTACAGATCCGATTTGAAAAAATCTTTCGGTTTTAGAGAGCTCATTTACCGAGGCAGGCTTTGGGCTATAGGTAGCGCAAATATCAATATTTTTTATTTAATTTGGTTAATTTAATAAATCTGTTATTTTTCGCTTTTTAGTGCCTTATTAGTTTTTCACATCGAAGACGGTTAATTTTTTTTATTTTACACTATGTAGTGATAAACTGTTACCCGTGCATTCGTTCGTGTGAAATTGATCAAAAATAATTTCTTTACTGTAAACAAGCGCGTGAGACGTGCGCTGTACTGGACTCCCAGAATAAATGTATGTAATTTGAATTATATTATCATTTTGGTCAATTTGGCGGCCATTTTGTTTTATTTACCGCGTTTGTATCTACATAACTCAGTGATTATAGCAACGTATAAGAATAACACAATTATATGGACAATATGGGCTTGTTATAACTATATAATAAAAAATTTAACACATATTGTTCGATAATGTATAGTTTAAAATTTTCATTACTTTCTTATATAGTGTTAGTGAGCACTGAGGGTGGTACATAGTAGGTTAAAGGTATGTTGCTGATGATAAATCCCATCCCATTCGATATACTATTCGTATTCGTATATCTAATGTACACGTTACATGTTACAGTTGGCGTGCGTGTCGTAGTAACAAATGTTTTTGAAAAAGTATTTCTGTCATGTACAAATCAACTTACCATTTTACATTTCTTTAATATATTAAAAAACAAACGCGTGCGGAGCCGCGGGGGACAGCTAGTAAAATATAAAATCCTAACTACATGACATTCCAACATCCTGCCAAAACTCCGATAACCATGCACGTATACGGTGTCTGTGGTGAAGACCATTAAAGATATTTATTTTGTCTTTAGTCATTTAACAACATGATCTAATGATGATGCACAAAATTATATAGTTTTGCATATAAAGAATTTTCTTCAATAAGGTGCCATACCAATAAATCAAAAACAGCTGTGGTATTTATTGAATAGACACTTTCAATAATATCGAATAAAGCTGTCGACCTATTTTCACTATTAGCCTATTCAATTCCTTAAAAAAAAAGCCATGTAATCTATGATCTGTCGCAGATAAAGGCGGTTAATTTCCCAACGCTTTAGGGAAGGAAATTTATCTAGGGTCACTGCTGCTCGGGTAACTCCACAGGAAACCGGAAGGGGTGTTTCTTTGTGCTTTTCGTAAGAGTCTATAATACGAGTTGCAAAACTGGGACGCCCGAATGAAAGAATTTAAGGTTTAAATGTGAAATATAAATATCTAAAATCAACGAAGACAAGCTGGCGATGAATTTTCTAGTAAAATACTACTACCATTGTCGAGTATGTAACGATATTAGTAGTTTCTTGCGATAATTTTAACATACTAATAAGATAATGGCCCTCTTGTTAGAACTTTCCAGGGACTTTTTGTGACATCTCAGAATTCATACTTAGTGGTATTAATTACCATACACTTGTGCACAGTAACCGAGCCAATTACGTAAAACACCACCAATATTACAAAATATAGAGTCAAATAACACAAGATTATGAATAAAATATAAAATCTACTACATGACAGATAAAAATCCCGCTAAACACTCATTGTAGCTCTTATACATATATGGAAAAACACATATTTGGCACTCGGTGCAGCTGTCGGTGCGACTTAGCTATAGTTTTGCTATGGTATTTGAGGCAATTTTACGACGGGATGACTATCTGTAAATTGGTTCTCGTTAGTCACCATTGTCATTGAAGTGCTCTTTATTTACAGTCTAGTATAACTGAAACATTTTTATAGACCGGAATCAAAAACTATTACAATAATGTATACTTTGATTATCAAGCTCCATTTATAATTTAACTAACTACACATTTTAAAGTGTATTCTACTTGTACTAATCTACAGATATAATATAGATAGGACACGTAATTTCAAAAGGAGTTAAAACATACGTAAACGTAAAACAGTTCCTAACATTTTACGTTATTTTTCAACATCTTCAAATTTTGTACATGTAAAAAAGATAATTAAAATTTGACCTTCGTTCTCGGTCTATAAAAATTGTAAATTAAAAAAAAATAAACATGTTATATGAACGATTAAAATTGAGTTTAGCTCATTTTGAAATGTAACGACTAAAATATCAGATTAGGTTCCGAGTGATGAATCACTAATTATAGGTATATACTTATAGAGTATAAAAGAAAAAAGATGTGTAGGTACTAAATAAAATAAATAGAAAGGAGGAACAGGCGGCAAAATGTAAAATGGCCTTAAAAGTATTATAAAGCTCGAAACAATTACAAAAAAAAAAAACAAAACTTCAGTAATGTAACAATTTCAAAAAATGTTATAGGTATAAACGAAAAACATTAGTAACATTGTGTTCGTACGAATCGATAGAATAAATTAGCACTTGCAAAACTAGATACACGTCGCCCGCGGAATTTCCAATGTCGATATCGCACGTTGCGTCGCCGACTGAGCTGATAAATAATAATCATTATATCAAAAGACTTAGTACGCTGATATCATTTCACAATTACACTTAGGTACCTATTGATTGAAAATAAAAATTAAGTTTCTACCAATAATACTAAAAATAATGGACTAAATGAATTAACAAAGTGCGAGGCTTGTAACAAATTTTAACCTTTTGTACTCAAGGGCTCCGTAGCGGAGCCATTTACAATGTTGGTGACAAATGACGGTCAGCCTGGAGCCCTCGAGTTCAAAGGGTTAATATGGCCCTAAGTTAAGGATATCGATTTGAGATTGATAAATCGAATAATTAATTTTAGGCATAGAAAAATCGATTTCAATCAATATTAAACATAGAATCAATCCCTGATACCATAAAATCGTCATTCAATTTTTTCTATATAGATAAATATAAATCCATTCAACAATTTATAATTTAAAAAAAGAAGCTCATAGAAAAAAAAACAAATTTAAGTGATTTTTAGACAATCTATCCTCTAGAGTCTAGACCTACATTTTTTCATTAATCGATTCCACGATTTTTTTTCACGAAGAATCGCCATCTTTTGCCCTAAACTTTTCCAATGAAAAGTATACAAGAGAGAAAACATTACAAACTGGTCGCTCCTCAAAGTAGATTCCCACACATATTTTACTTTACTAATTTAGGTATGGAACTCCTAGAATTTACTAATTCTGCTCTATTGCCAATCCGATGCAATGCATGCACAACGACACATTCCATCTTCTCCGCCTCCCTTGTCACTCCCCATCTATTATTCACAAACACAGGTTAACAGCTCACGGTCAGTAAGTCATATGTGACGAAACTGTGATATTTGTTAATTCATTGTGTGGATGACTGACATTTACAATGTGTCTCGCTAAAGCGTATCAAAAACACATCTTCTAAGCAAAATAATTATAATCGGGTGAATTTACTTCAACTCTTTCCCAATCAATGAATCCGTATAATTTAAATAAACCGGTACAAGCTGATACACGCATTGTACATTAGGGTGACCCAAAAAAAACGAATTTCTTTTATTTCAACTCTCTCACGCAAATATGCATAGAATTATGAAACCGCTTACATTGACTACTCGCAGGTTCGTTACTCTATGCAAATATGTTAGTTTATCATGTTTTATAAGCCCCATCCAAAGATCAGCACAAAAAATTAATTTGAGAGGTCGCTCAACATTATTAAAAAAATCCAAAATGTTAGAAAACAATTTTTCTAGCCTTATTTCTATTCTTAGTATGTCAACTTCAAAAAAAAAATGGTCGTTAATATTCATGTTCAGAACTCGCTCGAAAAGGTTCTCTACTTGGAAACTTAACAAAATCTTGAGGGATTTCTAAATAACAAAATATCGACTAATTTCAGGATCCTAATTACTTTAGTGGCAGAAAATAGTGAAATAAGGAGAATAAGAAATCGAGTTTCAACGATTTTGGAATTTTTTTAAATGTTGGGCGACGTCTTAAACTGTTTTTTTTAGCTGCGCATTGTTAGGTCCTCTTAAAACATGATAATCTAACATATTTGCGGAAGAGATTTGATAATAAAATATTTCTTTTTTTGGGCCACCGTACGTAGTACGTGCAGACTAGAGATTTAAATTTTCATCTGCGTCTTTGTTCCTCTACTGCTTTGAAAGAATCCAGCGTTAACTGTAGCAATATTGGATTCAATTAACACGCGTAGATAACTTTCTAAATGTATCGCATAACAAATCTCAGTGGGTTTCACCAACCAGTACACTTATAAAAAAATATAGGACTAAAGATGCTTCCTGACTGAAGGCAAAGTTTCAATTCATAGTCAACCGATAGCGGAAATAAAATGTACATTGAACTAATCTAAGTATTCTGCCATCGTGGCATAGATACGTAATAAGCGCTACGACAGCGTCTTGTTAAAACTTGATTAGTTAGCGTATTTTTGACGACTGCCTCGTCAATCCGGATGTATGTAAGCAACCTATAACTATTCCTTCTTCACCATTGATATTGAGAATATGCCATTTTACTTCCACATTTTATTTAAGACAGTGTGGGGTCACAATATTACTTTACGTACGTGTGCATTATCGTGTCGTTTGTTTTGTAGGTAACGTATCTTTAGTTATAATATCATTGTCCACTAAGCTCAAACGCTATAAAATAAAACTTTAATAAATATTTCGAAAGTTCCTCTATCATATTGTGTAATCATTCTGCATATACTAAAAACACTTAACCTCACAAAACTTCACTCACCATCTGATAGATTATAATCGCAATAACCTTGTAATGATGTACATTGTGTCAATTAATTTTAACCCTTATTTTAGAGATGCCTAAAGTTTGAAACACTCGAGCGTAGAGCGACCGCATGGCTTGCTTGAACAATGACCTTGTCAATTGCTACCAGCGTGTTCAAACCTTCACACAGTTATTAAAAAGTTAGATTGCCGATTGAATTACTAAATTTGGAGGTGATTTAGCGCTAGGCGGAACATAATGGACATTTACCGGTCGCTCATTTGGAATTTTAATTACTTATATAATTAATGTTATGACGTCTTTTCACATATAAATCACTTATTTTTGTAAATTAATACCTATACTAGTAACGTTAGGTTTATATTTAACTAGCTTCTGCCCGCGACTCGTCCGCATGGAATAGTTACTTCGGGCTAACGCTAACTTTATCTCACGACTTCGTTTACATAGATGGTGAAAATATTTTTACGTACGTTTATCTCGATTTTGAAACATTCCTCATTGGTGCTCCGCTCCTATTAGTCTTTAAGCGTTAGTCTTAGCGTATGATATATAGCCTATAGTGTTCCTAGATAAATGAGCTATCTGACACTATAAGAATTTTTCAAATCGAACCAGTAGTTCCTGAGATTAGCCCATTCAAGCAAACAAACTCTTTATCTTTATAATATTAGTATAGATAGTATAGACTTAAGAATGGCATATTCTGGTACGGATGGTCATATAGAGTGAATTGCCCACTCAGACAGTGCATCATTTTTTTAGTAGGTCACTTGAAAATGTATTCATATGAATATTCAAGGCCGTATGTGGAATAAATATTGCTCATAGTTTCACAATCAAAGCTGTAAATGTCAAATTTCTCTTCATCGTCTAAATTCGCGCTGACATTAATCTTGCCCGAGCTAAGGTTCACCTTCCAACTACATCTATAATTCGCTTCTACTCGTATTCTCAGGTGTATTATACACAATGTTATGTGACATACACAGAGTTTATTTTGTGATGGCACACAGTGCCTTTAACGCGAATTTCAAAAATATCGAAAAATTGTCATAAAACTGAAAATAATTAAAGAGTTTGCAAAAAAAAACAATCTCGATAATCTTTACATAACTTTACTTTTCGCATAGTAGTTTAAATGTGTAGTAGAAGTCGTCAAAAAAAAAATGGACTTACAAATTACTTAATTCACGTGCCCCCAAAGTGAAAAAAATGCCTGGTCATATATATTTAATTAATTATTGACCATTTTATTGCTCGAGTAATAAAAACTTCTTAACACGTAATCCTGTCTGTCAATTTACGTCTTCTTATATTTAATACTAGCGGGCCCGGCAGACGTTGTCCCGACCTGATTATAAAAAAATCCGGGACAAATTATATACCAAAACGTTCCCCGTGAATCAATTTATCCACTGGTGAAAACCGCATAAAGATCCGTTCAGTAGTTTTTGAGTTTATCGCGAACAGACAGACAGACAGACGCGGTAGGGGACTTTGTTTTATACTATGTAATGATTTTGTATATAAATCCAAACATGTTTGCATACATATATTCAAAACTTCTTTAGATACAACTATTTTTGAATCAGCCCATTAGGGAGTTTTATAGTGTCCTCCTTATCCTTTTAGTATTCACTATACATAAGTCTACTTATTTTAAAATTAGACGCAAAAATCTAAACAATAAGGCTTAAAATAGTTATACGTGCTACATTACTAAGATAACATAGTGACCTTGTTTTTATAATCGGTTTCACTCATGCACGGCTTCTTCGCTATATGTTTTTTCTTTACTTACGTCACTAGAACCTACCTCTTGGATATAACTAAATTCAATTTTAAATTATCAACTTATTACCTCAGATGAGGACTTATATTAGTTTCTTGGGCGTTTTTCCTTATAATGTATAGACAATTTATAGATGTATCTATACTAATATCATAAAGCTGCAGAGTTTGTTTGCTTGAATGCGTTAATCTCGGGAACTACTGGTCCGTTTTGAAAAATTCTCTCACTATTAGATAGCTCATTTATCGAGGAAGGCTATATATATTCACACTAAGACCAATACGAGCGGAGTACCAATGAACAATGTTTCAAAATCGGGGTTAACGTACGTATTATTTAAAAATATTTACACTTTCTACGTAAACGAAGTCGCGAGTTAAAGTAAGCGTTAGCCCAAAGTGTCTATTCCACGGAGACGAAGTCGTGGGCAGAAGCTAGTGTATAAATATATATATTTGCGAGATGGTAGAACTCAATAGAGAATATAATTCTGAAGTTCTTCCCTGGCAACGTCACACGACCGAGAAAATACATGCAAAGCGAACTCTTGCGCAATGTCTAATGGAATCATTTGAAGGGCATTTTGCGAATAAATGTAAAAATTATACAGCACCATTAATAATCTTATTAGGTGTAGATAGTTTTTAATATAACTATTTTTGTGATTGAATTATTTATACTTTGTAACATACACTGTGATTTCTATAAGTATAGAAACTAATTATGGTTTTAGTGCAACCATTCACATAAATATGCATATAAATTGTTGGAAAAACAGTTTGGTGATATTTAATAAAATTTACAATGAAATATGTAATACAATAAATATTTATAGGAATGATCTTGTAATGGATTAAACAATCTAGTAGGCTGAAACCATCTGAAGAGAAAACCATAATGTCACACAAATTAGACTTATTTTTAACTCATATTACCACCACATACTAAGATATTTATCTCGAAATACTTAAAAGATATAAAAAAGGACATTTTTTTAAATATTACGATGATTGTGATAAGTGCCAATTTATAATAAACAAGTGTTGTAAATTCAATTAAATAATAAAATGATCTTCGACAATGCAAAATAATGTTGATTAATTCCAATAGTAATTGTTAGTCTTAAATGACTTCAAAATAAAAAGCTTAAAGCATAGTACGTTCTGAAGAAGAGCAATTAATTATATGACACCAAGAAGTAATAATGGTAGAAGATATTTTTATTATATAACAGTGTTGATGGATACAAGGACGATGCAACGGCTAAGCCGATGGCGGTGTCAATATGGGGCTAAATACGACATGATTCACAACATCAAGGCGTTTGTAACTGTGCTCATGAACTATTATAAGATAGATGCTAACAACGCCTCAAGAGCACGCTCGCACTCTGCTGGTGAAACATACAAACTAACTTTATACAAAACTGTATACTAGTTGATCTTTAAGTATATAACATTTTAAATATCATTTCCAGTTTTCTCACTGGTTACTACAAATTTTCTTTGTAATAGACGAAAACAAGACATAGATAGAAATACTATTTTTTTAAATTAGTCTGCAGCCCCTGCTGAAACATATTTTATTTGTTGATGATAATTGTCAAAAAAACAGGAGTTCCTGTACAAATATTTTGTATATTCTCAAATTTTGATCATTTTTTTACAAGTTATCAGCAGTTTAGGAGGAAATGACTGCAATATTTTTTTTGTAAATGAAATAGATCACTTGTGTGATTATTAACTTATTTTAATATTATGTTAATTATTAAATTTTTGTGTGACCTTCGCATTACTGTAACAGTTGTTGAGTGACCTTGAATTATGCATGCCTGAATATTGATACAAATTTCAATGTTATTTGATTATATTTAGTAGGTACTCATTTTATAATCAAAAACCCAAGAAACCATGAGTTCTATTATAGGGAAAAAGAGAGAGATCTCAAATAGCCTTTGAAATATTCACCATAACCAATTGCATACAGTTTAAAAAAGTTATGTATGATATGAGTATTGGTTTAGTTGGTCTCATGAGATAGAGTCGCGAAAGACCAGCAGAGGCGGCGGGCGCTAGCGAGTGCGCGCGAAGGCATGCGCGCCGAACAAACCACAAAGCCGATGGACAATGGATCAGATGCGTTGACAATCGACTCACCGAAATGAGACGTAATAGAGCCATGGCCGTTAGCCAGTGGCAACGCGGTCACCAAGTCTTGCACTAAAAAATAACCACGAGTTTTTAACATTGCATAAATTACAAATGAACGCGACGACGCTATGCCGCGCCGTACGCCGCACTCTCTTATCGCTATGATAAACACATATTCACCACATATCACACTATAATTAATGCAATAAATGTATTACAATATAATTCTTCATATAACACGACATGTATTAATGACCTTCCTATCGCTGTAAATAGGTCACGCTGATAAAGATGTTCAACTCTGATAAGAATCTTATTGGAATCCACCTAAACGATTCGACAATCAGTTACTGTCAATGTTTTCATTCTTTGGCCAAGTATAGAGTATGCAATCGTATATTATAGCTATATATGCATGTACCTATTCTTATAAATAATACAAGACACTCACCCGAGCTGAAGTGTGATCGCTTCACATCGCCGTTCTCCGAGTCACCGTCCAGCGGTCGCTTTCTGGAGTCCGATATCTCCGGACTGGGGCAAGTATCCATTCCCGTGTCAGCGGCCATGTTGAATTTCAGGGTAAAACTTTATACTTGTCTAGCATAATTTCCATTACGTAATTGCATCAGAATGCGTACTTTGATGCGGCACTTATTATTATAATAACAACATAGGGCACACTTAACACTTAAACAACTAAAATGAACGGAATTGATGTTTGAATGGTGTAATTACTAAAATAAGAGGAGGAGTGGAACTATGTATCTTACGTCTAAACGTTTTGTGAACGTTTATCGATACTGCGCCTGTTTGTTGCGCATGGCCAACGTGAATATAGCCGCGAGCGATACGCTGCGCTGTTGGTACGCTTGTGTTTTGACAGTGACCAGCTGATTTAAAGTAGTGCTGCGACATATTTACCAGTTTATTTTTGTATGTAGTTAAAATTATAAAATAAAATTCCGGTCCGTTATTTATTTTAAAAATTTTGTCTTTGCCTTACTCTAACATTATTTTACAATAATAAATAACTATTCTCACCAACAACTGCCTTGCCGTGGCAATAGCTTGTTAACATTTTGGACGTTTTAAACTAATATTAATTTAAAATGTGTATATTAAAGAAAGTTTTGTTTTTGTTAGTTTGTTTTCTTTTTTGAACTATTTTCGCATTTTGAAATAAAATATATGAAAATCTATATATGTCATCTTTGGTACAAATAAAGAAATATGTTTTGGAAAAAGAACCCTTAAGGAGGTGTAAAATGAGAGAAAATAATAGTTTATATAGTAATATCATGCATATAAAATCATTGACACAAACTAATCTAGCATATAAATATGAAAATAGCTTACAATACACCAAGAACTTCATGATCTTTAAAATAATCAAAATCTAAGTATTATGCATAAAATGATAGTGTACCTTGGGAAATATATATGGCGTAATCAAATATAAAATATTAAGATTTTTTTCAAGACAAATATGACTGCTTATTAATAAACATTTATATTCGTTATATGGCTTTTTTTAATCCAAATTATATAACGTATCGTCATGCAAACAGCCGGTCTGACCATCCGCTATAGATGTTTCACATCAAAAATTTCATAAATTTATAGTATAATTTGTTTAATAAATGTACTAAATTATTAATTAGACGTGTAAGTGGAAATAGGTTTTTTAAATTATAATTATTTTTTTTAAATACTCTTTTTAATTTAAAAAAATAAGTACGTGTAATCGTCACACGTGATTGAAGTAAATCTTCTTTTAATTGTATGATTTTTATTATCATTCAATTTATTATTTTTTATAAATTTTTTTTGCGTACTTTTCTATATTTTATTTACTTTATAACAAAGAGTTGCTAATAATATTTCCTGTGGTATTTAAGTTCCGAATTAGTTGACAGATGGCACTACAGATAATGAAGCTTTGATTTAATTTGTTACTTACTTAAATTGAAACCAGATGGCAGCACCGTCGCGCACCCATATATACATAATTAATTCTATTGTATGATCTTATTATTATTCAATTTAAGAGTTTGTTGAGTGAAAAATTGAGTTGTTATTTGTTGACAAAATCAAAAATATTTAAAAACTGGATGGTATAGAAACGTAACGTCATATTGCCGTAACGGAATTCCGTTGCATTGTCAGCCAGTTACCTCCTAGTCGCGTATAAAGAGGTTTTACTTCAAAAATTATTGTTTATTTCATAAACATTTATATATATAAACGTTATAAACTACGAAAAATCAAAATTAAAAATCATATAGCGTCACATAGCAACACTCGTTCTGACGCGCGGCTATAAATGTTCACATCAAAGATTTATTAAAATAAATCATAATATTTACGAATATTGTTAGATGTAATCTACTAAGGTACAGCACTATCGTCATAATGCGCCAAGGTCGTTTGTCCACCAACCAGTAATCAATGCCTAGCTTCAGAGGCGTGGCTATAAATTGGAGGGATTTAAACAATGACTTTTATTTACCTATTTTAAAAACAATTACAGAGCATTCGCCAGTGTTAAATGATGAGTACCAATTCATTTTATATAATGTTCAAATATCTACAGGGACAAGTGCTACGTATGTAATATATATATATATATATATATAAGATGTATGTATACGATTAACAAAACGCTATATTTTTTTACATGTCATTAGGGTTTTAAAAATGGCGCTAAATTATATTTTGGAGAATAATTGACTGAAAAATGTAGGTCGAGGACTACATGTTCTTTTTGCGTGCGCGTTTTTGGCACTTTTACACTTAGAAATGAGTGTAGGAATATAGGTCATTTAAAAACATAATTTTAATATTCTTTAGATAGGCAAAATGATTGTAGCTACTTAATCTGGATATAAGTACAGTCCAAGAATAATAGGATTTAGCGAGAAATCAAGATGTATCAATAGTCGTCAACATGTGTATTTAAAAAAAAATACTATATCGAAAGACGTATCTCGGAATAAGGTTATAACTTAGTGCTTGTACTTTTATGTCTGTTTAGCTTTCTCTATGTTGAATTTGCTATAATAATATGTAATCTGTTTAAATAATAAATTAATAATTAAAAAGTCCAGGCAGTCGTAAGGACTCCCGACAGAAGTGAATACTCAAAACAATATAATTTAAACTGTGTTCTCATTTGAATTTTTAAATTAATATATTAGTGGGAATCATGTAAGTTTCATAATTTGTAAATTGAAATTATTATCATTAGTGAAATAGATGTTAAAAAGAGTCACATCTATTGGCACTCCAAATAATAATTATATACTTTTATATACAGTTTATTAATTCATCAAACTATGATGGACTGTAGAATCTCAGTACAAAATATCAATATTAAATATACACAGGCTCTTATACTACGCGTCGCTAATCTGCCGAAAGCCGCGCAAGCGCAGTATGGACTAGCATGTCATGACGCGAAATTATAATTTTATCTCCTGTCAAAAAAATTACGCTCAACGCGCCTAAAGAAGTTTCTTTTCAAAAGTATTAACACATTTCTCGAAGTTTCAGAAAAGCTAGTGTTATAAAGCACAACAAGAAATTTATATTCAAAGTAATAAGTATATCGACCACAGATCGTTTTATATTTTATCAAAAATGTAATATATACATCTAAATAACTATGCAATGTATACATAGTCACTATATTTTTCATAAACTCAAATACTTCAATATTCTATATGATTATTTATAGAATATGTTACTGAAAAATTTAAGACCAGTATTTGACGATATATGCCGTTACACGTAGGGACGTAGCTGTTACATTTATTTTAAACGCATTAATCAACGAAGAAAATTTATCAATTTTTTGAGCTGTAAAAGACAACATTTTATAGATAACAAGATGATATCATTATGACATCTAAAAGTTGTTTTATAAACAGTTCTATATAATAATGTCAGAGTGTCAACTGATATCGTATCTCTTATCTAATGGTGCTTGTCTTTACAGCTTCATAAACTCTATATTTTAACGTGGAGTTTTTTTTGTTCATTTTTAAGTTAGAGAAGCTGAAATATATTGAAATGATATATTTAATATTTGGTAATAAACCTTCTAACAATATGACGTAAGACTTGAAATCACGCGGTATCTGAGCTAAATAAATAAATATTAACTTTATGATTTTTATGTTTCATTTTTTTTCTATGATGTTATGCACTGCTTATAGACTAAGTTAGGTTGCAGTTTTTTTGTATATGAAAGGCTAAAGGGAATAACTGGCTAAGTCACATTTATAAAACTTTACAGGAAAGACAATTTAAATTATGAAAGCATTTTATGGTGCGCTTGATACATTAAATAGAACAAATGATTTTGAAAGGAAATTATGCCTTATAAAATATACCTATAATAATAACTGACGAGGTCAATTAACGAACTTAACTAGTTATTCACTATTAAAGAAGAAATAGAACAACAACAAAAAAGTGACAATGCTTTTTACACTTGTTTTAGATAGTCATATTATGAAATAAGCATTTTTGTTTCAAAAGTAAAAAATGGACTAAACCAGTTTTTCCCTTTAGCCCTTCATATACCTTACGAAACAAAAAAGGTAGACAATAAAAACTTTTTTATTCTGTATTTCTGAATGAAGTTTTTGTAGCAGAAATGAGCAAAAGTCAGTGAAGTTAACGTTTCGTTTTATTTGGGCACGAAAAAAATTTCGTCTTCGGAAATTTCACCTTCGTAAGATATAGGATAGGACTAATATGTTTAGAAATCTGCCACTGGCTACGTGGCTAGTTGAGACACGTCTTATTACCTACTACGACTTATTGTTTTATTCGATATTCTATACTTTATTCTTAGAAGTGTGCGTTTTTGAGAAAGACAAAGTCTAGCCAGTGGTATTATTGCCTCGTATTGTCTCGTCTCAATTCTCAGGAGTAGCGATCTATCATAACACGCCTGACGATTGATCTAGTCCTTTGATTTTGCTTGTACAAAGTAGGCTATACTGACTATTTAACATCAGGTGGTACATAATATATATGGTACATAACATATATTACATGTTTGCTACTTTACTATAAAAAAAATGAATCTTCTCACGAATCAAAAGTAACTTGTAAGCCTATTTAAGTAAACTGTCTAAAATTATACTATTGTTAAAATCGCATATCCATTGCCACGTATAGGAACTAGTAAATACTTTTTAAATCCACGAATTGATTTCCAGTCGGACAATAATACTATTTAGTTTTGTATATTACAAGTAATAATATTAGAATTGACCTATCTTTTTCCTTTCATCATCATCTTCTTACCCTTATCCCACCTAAGTAGGGTCGGCACAACATGTTTTCCTTTCTCACTCTCTCCTGTGTCATATGTTATTTCAGTATTCACACCTTTTATACACATATTATTTTTCACACAATCCATTCATCCACCATCATACTCAAAACTTTTCTAGTTACATGGTTTTCATCTCTCCTCATTACATGCCCATACCATACTAATCTATTACTTCTCAACTTCTCTGTCACTGGTGCTATTTTCACACTCTCTGATATACTCATTCTTAATCTTATCCATTCTAGTCACACCATACATCCACCTCAACATTCGCATCTCTGCCACATGTAGTTTACTCTCATGCGTCTCTTTCGTATCCCAACACTCCGATACATACAGCATGACTGGTCTTATAATAGTTTTATACACCTTCCCCATCAGTTTCAAGGGCATTCGTGGGTCGCAAGCTACACCAGACACCTTTCGCCATTTCATCCATCCTGCATTTATCCTATTCCTCACGTCCTTGTCTATGCCGCCGTCATTTTGGATCAATGAACCGGACCAACAAAGTCGCAAAACAAATATTCTGTTTTTGTTCTACTAATTTTCAAACCAACATTCTCCAGTTTTTCTCGCCATTTTCCCAGCCTACTCTGGACCTAACTTTTTCCTTTTAACCCTACCTAACCTAAATTTTAATTAACCATGTAATACTACATATCATTTAAAAATAAATAAATTCTTGTGATGTTTTTGTCTTTCTTTACACAAACTAGTACCTACTAATATCTACCTAGAAAATAAGGCGCAAATACGCTGGTCACGTCTTGCCAAAGAGAAAAAAAACCGTTATACAAAATAAAATAAAATAACTTGCAAATCAAAGAATTAATATAGCGGCTATATATTCAATCAATCTAATCTCTTTGATAATAGGTGTGCAGAGGTTATTAAGTTTTTTAATTTTAGATATAAATTGTTTTTGAATGATATGTATCAAGGATTACGTTGCTGGAGGTATATACCCTTCCAATAAAAAATAGTGGAACTTGATCTTATTATGGGCAGTGTTACGCGAACTTATAATTTTACAATATTGTCACTAGATTTAGGCTTTAGGTATAATACAAATACAGATCCCATTGTTGTTCCAGAGTCTTTATTTCCTTTTTCCATAACGCTGTGTAATCGTTATTCAGACGTAAATAATATTTGTAAGATAATTATGATGCGGTAGTTGATCGTTAAAATCGATTGCTTTGTTTGTTATAGAATTAGTACAATAATTTAATCAAATCAGGCTACACTTTCAGTTATTATATTCGAGTTCTCGCATCCTATAACTTTATTTTTATTTTGCTTTTTTTTCATGTTTGTTATATGATAATCGTAACGTCACTCAAAAACCCTGTAGTATCAGTGGTGTATAGTCTAGACTACAGAGCATGTTATGCAAAGTCTATATTACAGAGTAATCTATACCACAGTAAAAAAAATGATGTCTACACTGTATTACCATCCAGTGGACGTATTTGAAGTATAACAAATACAAGTGAAAATATTTGGTTTTGTTTATATCGTAGATATATTAATTTATTCATAACATGTAGTATGCTGTACAAATGAGAAGACTTATAATTTAGTAAAAGAGAAAAAAAATATAAAATACTAAATGATAATCATGGCAAATAATTTACTATCATTTTTAGGTGAAAGTCCTGTCAGAGTAGATGAGATTAACAAAATAATTCTTGATTTTCGCATATATACTTCATATTTTACACATCCCTACTTTGCGGCCTTCGATTTTATACGAACCATGATCTATCCACGATATCTAATGAACGTCCTTGAGACTATTGTGAGCAATGACCTGCAGATGGTTGCTGGAACTGTTGAATTGTGAACTTCAGAATGTCTCGGATCGGATACGGCGTGGCGCGGTGGTGAACTTTGAGTAAAGTCGGTCAAGTAAGTTTTTTAGCCAACAAGTATAATTGTCTGTGTATTTTTCAATCCTTAATGCATAGAAACTACGAATCCCCAAAATTTGAATTTATACTCTCAAAGATGTAGGTACATTGTACGGAGAAAATTTGGAGCGGTCTAATGTTTTGACCAGTATTCATTTGGCGTACGTTTATTAATTTGAATTTTAACATTAATAACTGAGGGTGAAAAAAATATCGTGAGGAAACCTGAACTTGAGAAACATTCTTGTAATACGTACCGTATGT
Source organism: Antheraea yamamai (assembly GCA_036509395.1). Taxonomy (NCBI): domain Eukaryota; kingdom Metazoa; phylum Arthropoda; class Insecta; order Lepidoptera; family Saturniidae; genus Antheraea; species Antheraea yamamai. The sequence continues at coordinate 863,748 of AP028448.1, read as the reverse complement.
GGGAGAAATATAGTAGGTACTGTGGATTTAGGTTTGAAATTGCCGATACATGGTGACCTGGCGTGGTAATCAAACCTAAAACTTCCCTCGGGAAGAATATAATACTTTAGCCAATCAGTGGGACTTTTACATATTGGCATTATATTAACGGTTTTTATGCCCTCATGTACTCTATTGGTGTCTGTATTTGTCCTAGATATACGAGTTTATATATAGGTCTCTAACACTATTACCTGAATAACTCTTTTATGTATATGGAAATATTTTATGAACAAACTGATTAAACAGGGAATTATTTAAACTGCCTGGTTAAATGAATGACGAATGACAAGCCAAATCGTGCTCAATATTTATTATAATTCATTTTAAAGATTTTTGTCAATTTGAGATTATGTCTATTGGTATTAGAGATTGCAAAATTTAAACCTTGCAAGACACCGCAAAAATTATAAGAGTAGTTTTTTCATGTGTCTTTTGCCCGTTATAATTTCTTCATATTTTGTAGTTGTATGCTAAGGAAATTTTAAAATATTGTTGGCAACTCTATACTCTTTTATTTATTGTGGACAACATTATGCTCTAGGGATAGTGATTCTTCGCAAAAAAAAAAACAAATTTTAAATCGATTCGAATCACCATGATTCATGAAAAAATCGAGGACTAGAGAATCTATTATTCAAAAATCAATCTTTTATTTTTTTTCTTTGTTGACGAGTTTTTTTTAAATAGTATCGGGTTTTATGTTTATATATATTGAAAAAATCGATTTACGATGTTATAGCTTCAGAGATAGATCCACTGAAACGACTCGATGTTTAAAATCATTAAAATTAATCAATTTTTATATCTAAACATCGATTACCGATCTCAGATCGCAATCCTTACCATGCTCTTTTATTTTAAGGGTTGTCCTGCAAAAAGGTACTCTGTGGTTCTGTAGTAAGTCTGGAGGTAGGTAGTACTCAAGTCTTTTAAGTAATGGTTGGCAAGTCGAACTGATTAAAAGTTAGAAATAAAACCACAATTATAAAACTATTCTTTAATTGCATTATCTCAGTACAAAACGCCGACAAACTTGATTCAGCTCAGTTGTATATTGTTAAATACATAATTGCATATATATTATTTATATAACACAAATCTTACAATATACACGAAAACAACATCAAAGTTAATCAAACCATTTGTCTGATAGTATTTTAACCAAGAAATTAAATCACCTGGATTATTACTTATTATTTTTCGGTAATTATTTGAGTACCTAACATCTAAATAAAAGCTTCATAATTATAAGCTAAATATTAACTTTGTTTCATATTTAAAATTAATAAATAGTAGTAAAAATATACGAATATATATATATATTGCAATGACTTTTTCTCTTAAATAGTATATGTACGTAAAAAGAGATTAGAGATGCGTCGTGCATATCGATATCTATAGTAAATAATAATATTCGGGTTAAACTATTAGATAAAATGTATACATACAATTTTACCTAATTCTAGTTTGAATATACCAAATTATTTAGTATTTTCCCATAGTGTAACGGTGGCTGTCGATAAAGTCCATGAACCTTAAAGAGTTTTTGGCCGCATCTCAGTCTATCATATACTGGAGTTTATATTTTATTCATAACTTTGTGTTATTTGACTCTCTATTTTGTTCAATTGGTGGCATTTTACATAATACAATTCCCTTATTGTGCATAAGAGAAGCGTGTGGGCGATTACAACAAAGAGCATGAAGTCTGATATGCCACAAAAATTCCATGAAAAGTTCTTATAAGGACGCCATCATTATGTTAGAACGTTGAAATAATCACAAGATACTTGTAATGTTATTACCTACTTGACAATTGCAGTAATAATCTAGAAGAATGGGTGCCAAAAATAAAATATAATCGTCTGATTCTCTAGCGGTCACCATCACTCTTTTATTGTATTTAAGCTGAAGCTGGAATATGTACCAAAATAATGTACATATAAATTAAAGTTTCAATAAAAATGCAATGGAAAAATTTCAAAATTCATTTATTAATTGCCTAAAAATATATATCTATATCATCACTATATATTTATATGAAAATTTTCGCGAATTATTTACAAATTATACGTCATAAGTAAATCAAGCTCTAATCGATAAGTAGTTGTTGAAAATATGGACAATATAACATCGACTGCACCCCTAAAACAGCTTATGATAAAATATTTTATTAATTTTAACCCAGTGATTCAAAGTAAATATTTCAAACATTTGCAAAAAGAAAGCTTGCATTTTTATTCATACTATGATTGAACTTTCACAAAAAAACCAAGTTTCTAGCGAGTCCACGTTCCTAAATATTGTTACGACCAGTGACGAAAACATAATAAATCACAGTGCATATTGTAACTTAAAAACCAATGCACAAAGTTCAAGAGTAAACATTCTGTCGTGGCTTTGTTTGTCTGATTACCTTACGAAAATTCTCAAAATGGGACCACGGCACACAGTAAATAAGTGTAACTATGTTTAAAAAAGTAATAAAATCATAATAGACAAACAAGGATTTCAATGTCTTTCGAGCTCTTTTTAATTTGACAAACAGTTTATTTGTAATCGGAGCGATTAAGAAACTACAATTGGTAACCATCTGCTAGAGTACTGCAACCGCGACTATGTGCAGCCTCTAAACAATGTCCTACTGTTTGTGTGTTTAAAAACCAATTAACTGTATAGTGTTCGTTTTTAAGCAATAAATTATTTCACTATCCACGGGCATAACAATAAGAAACCTTGTAATATATAATAAAACGCTGTTAAAAATGGCAAATGGCGTGTTTGTATTTAAATCCAGGAAAATTATTCTTACGCCTACATAAACCATCTTAACGTAGATCACAATTTTAAATCATATGCGGATTGACTTATAATATCTCTTTATTAGATCTTCAATACACACCTGTAGGGGGTCATTCAAGTATTACGCAAGCAGATTTTTTATAATTTCGGACCACCCCCCCCCCCCCCCTTCGGCCAGAAAAGTAAGTAATGCTCTTCTCCCCCCTTTCACTATTAACGTAAACATGTATATAAGTATTTTTAATCTATTCTGTTTCCCTTATGGACTCAAGCGCAGCAGTTAACAAGTCTAGAAATAGGGAGTTTATGGTCTAAGACTGCATGCCTCCTATATTAGACCTACACATTTAGATTCACCTCATCACTCATGTCATCAAAAATAAACTACTCAAATCCCCCCCCCCCCCCCCTTAGTGCTTACGTAAAACGTGAACAGCCCCTAACAGCAGATTAAAAAAAATATAGGTTAGTGTTAAAAGGCGATTAAACCCTCTGATTTATAATAAATGTTCTTTGTATATAAATAAAAATGCTACAAAGCACATCCGAGTGTGGAGTGTCACTGAGTATTGTTATCGCTATCGGGACGCGGGGAGCGGGTCGAGGGGCGAGAGGGGAGAGAGCGGGGTGAGGGGCGATAAGGGGGACGAGTCGGTGGGGATGAGGTGGTAGGTGAGCCACCAGGAGAGTAGCGGCTGCGTCACCGCCACGAACAGGAGGAAGTAGACGCGCCTCTTTGTCCCACCCGCGGTGGGTTTGGTCCACGCTTCCGCGTACGGATTGGGGGGGGAGGCGTAGGGGTTGGCCGGGGAGGCGGCGGGGTTGTACCCGAACGAGGGCTGCTCGGTGACGCCACGGTGCGACCCCGACAGTAACTGCAGCCGGAGGGTTTTCACCTGCAAACGTTCCAATACAGTTCCATACCCTCAACCCATCATATCCATCTTCCCCTAATGTATTAGTCGTGGTTCGACCGGTGGAATATAAATTACTTCAAACCCTGACGTGTACAAACGAATTTTTCAAAATTTGTGAGCATATAGCAATTGAAATTGGTACCAGTATCGAGCAAATGGTCCATACCCTTAACCCACCCTAATATTCATCCCCCTAATGTACTAGTCATGGTGGTCGACCGGCTTGACCGGTGGAATATCAACACCATATCCACAAGTACAAACCCCTGCATGTACAAAAGATTTTCTTGGAATTCACATACATTTACTAATTTCAATTGGTTCCAGTATCGGCTGACGGTAAAAAAATCGTCGTGAGGAAACCTAAACCTGAGAAACGTCCTTGTAGTACCATTGTATGTGGGAAAATATAGAATAATGGATTTCTCAGTGATTATTTGGGTGATTATACCAACACCTTCCTTCAAAAAGAGGCCTATGGCAGTGAATCTTTTACAAGCTTACAATAATGAATAGTCTTATATCAATAGATTAATGATATACCATGACCAGTTCCAACTCAGTCCTTAGATGTAGCAAATTATGATTGGCTCAAAACTATGTTCCTTATGATGTATATAATCCATGGTGAGTACCATATGACAAGTTTAATACCAGGGCATAATGTCACAATTGAGCATGGTTATATGAAATAACCAATTGGAGTAAAAAAAATGTTTTTCTTCTGAAAGGGTTTCATCCATCATGCATATGGTGCATCTATTATTAACCATTACTTCCCAGTGTTAGTATATAAATGTGTGACTAGTTCTCAGGAATTTGCGAAAATCGTGTCCATACTCAGTTTTATATATTATTAATGTTGTACTATAGACTTTGTATTTTTTCATGAAAACTATACTACTAAAGCTACTCGAACCACACTTTATTTAAGTGTTTCAAGCTCACAATAATAAATGGTAGGTAACCGAATACTTCAAATATCATTCCCTCATCGTGTCCCAAACTCAACATTTAAATTATAATAGATCTTTACCTATGAAATTGCCGTTCTGCAGTACTGGCCATTTCAAATCAAAATAATTTTTGTTTGGCTAAGAATTCTAATTTCAAATTAATTTTATTTTAAAAACATGGAATTCTTTTTCCAAAAGTAGTCATTTGTTTATTGATTAGTGTTACATTTTCATCGCATTTCAATCTTTTTTGTCATCATGGATACGTTAAAAATTCGAGTAATTATGGAATATGAGTACCGTCGTGGCAGCAACGCGGCACAAGCGGCACGCAACATCAACGACGTTTACGGAGCTAACACTACAAACCAACGCACCACCTGTTATTGGTTTGCTCGCTTCCGTTCTGGGAATATCGACATGAAAAATCAACCTCGCGGGCGTCGGAAGACTATGGTCGACAATGACGAATTAAAGGCGATTGTGGAAGCTGATGATACACAATCTACGGCTGAATTAGCAGCAGCTTTCGACGTTAGCGTCAAAACAATATTGGTCCATTTGCGTCAAATTGGCAAGGTAAAAAGGCTTGACAAATGGGTGCCCCACGAACTCAATGATCGCCAGCGCGAAGTACGCGTCGAGACGTGCCTTGCACTGCTTAACAGACACACAAATGAAGGAATTTTGAACCGCATTGTTACCTGCGATGAAAAATGGATTCTGTTTGATAACCGCAAGCGCTCAGCAAGTTGGTTGGATCCTGGTTCAGCACCTAAACAATGCCCTAAACGAAAACTTACCCCTAGAAAAGTGATGGTCACTGTTTGGTGGTCTAGCGCCGGTGTGATTCATCACAGCTTCTTACCAAACGGGGTGAGCATTACTGCAGATGTGTACTGTGAAGAACTGAACACAATGATGGAGAAGCTGGCACATCTCCAACCAGTATTGGTCAATCGCTCGTCTCCGCTGCTCCTGCACGACAACGCGCGACCTGATACTGCACAGCAGACGGTCTCCAAGTTGCAAGAACTGGGGTTGGAAGTTCTCCGTCATCCGCCCTACTCACCAGACCTTGCGCCTACCGACTACTACTTTTTCCAGAATTTGGATAACTCCTTGGCGGGAAAAAAATTCAATACCCGAGAGGCAGTACAAAATGCCTTTGAAGAATTTGTTGCCTCCCGTCCAGCTGATTTCTATAAGAAGGGCATCAATAAACTGCCACTGCGTTGGCAAAGATGCATTGATAGCATGGGTGATTACTTCGATTAATACAAATAAAAAATACATGAAAAAAATTCGTTTAAATTTTTTCATACAAAACGGCAATTTCATAGGTAAAGACCTAATATTATATAATTAATTTATTGTATTTTATGAATTGGGTTTTTGAAAAAATTTTTTTTCGTGATTAATGGATAGATCATATATAAGTTTTATAACGAACCTATTTTTTTTCGCAATAATTCAAAAGTTATTTCAAAATAAAAATTAATTTTTGAATCTAGTACCGAAGACGCGCCGACAGCTCCCGAACAAACCCGCGTGTGACGTCATAATGTTAGTTTTCACTCATTGCAATTGATATAGAAATAATAAGTACAGTGTTTTGATCTATGTAATTTTGTTGTCATTGTTAAATATTTAAATTTATATTGAAAATTGTCGAACCTCAAAAGTTATCGTTCTTGTTTTGTACCATTATGTACGAATACTACAAAAACAACTCCTGACAAAATGTTTTTAAATGTTCCCCAAGATGACAAACGTCGAAATAAATGGTTTCAAGCAGTGCACCGTGACAATCCCAAAACAAAATCCATTTTTTTTTGTTGTGAAGATCATTTCGATGTAAGTATTTCTTAAAACCATTGTTATTAATTATTATTTATCTAAGTATACAAATCAATTAATTATTATATACTTAAGTAGAGTTCAGTCAATACATTTTTTTAACTGGACTCCAAATCATAACCTTTAAAATCATAGCATTAAAAAAAAAATTATTGATAGTTTAAAGTTCTTAAATAATAAATTCATGTATCTTTATCTAATGATTGCGATTCAATTTAATATATTTATAATTTTATAACGTTCTAGGTTATGTATTTGACTAGATAATTTTTTTTTAATTTTATGTTATAGTGGTTTTTCTGTTGTTGTAATAACATTTAAATGATTCTTATGATTTCTGTTTTTTTTTTAGCTGAAAGATGACATGGAAAATTATATTTATTATACAACGATGGGAGGTAAAGCAAAGATTAAAACTGATGTGGTACCACATAAGTTTGACTGTCAACCTAATCGTAAAACACAAGGCACTACAACGATTCTTAGACCAGCTGCAGAAAAACGACGGAGACAACAAATCATCCAAGAAATTTTAAGTGAATCGTCAGAAAATATGGAAATTGGTAATCCTCAAGAACCAAACATTGATGCCGTATCAGCTAATACTGTTGAAAATATTGGAGTTGAACCTGAACCAACTAACAACTCGTTTTTTAGCAATAAATTTTCAATATTATTATCTAGTCACGTATCAGCCGTAAACGCCGTACTGTTATTAAATAGCTATAACATTATGACGTCACAACTATGGTGACCAATCATGGCGCGTTTATAGTCACGTGATTTTTTTTTAAATTTGATCAGTTTTTAATTGTTTATAATTTATTGAAAAAATTTTTTTTTTATGTTTTTTGCATCAAATATCAATAATATTAATACTAAAGTTTTAAAATACATAAAAAAAATCAATAATTTTAATTTTTATCTGGGTCCCAAAAAAGAATCATTTCCTCACTTTTTACCAAAACCTCGATTGTACTTGTAAATCGGATCGTAGGTTGCCGCGCTTATAAATTTTTTGCAGTTGGCAGCATTGTCCGTGAAGTCATACTATCATTGATACAAGGCGGGAAGAGATGTGTTGTTGTCAAATGGTTTTAAATTAATTATTCAAATATTACATTTTTATATCTCATTGCCTCACACCATCTGAATATAAGGTAATTATTTTATTTGTAATAATCATTATGATTTTTCACATGTTTTGAGGAGTAAAAATTTTGCCTTGAATCGGAATTTAATTTGAGGTTATGTTTGACCATTTTTTGTAGGTTATGTTTGATTTTATCATTTCCTCACTAACAGAATAGTTACAATGGGGTCCTCATATAAAAAAATTGGCTGGAAAATTAAGTTCTGCTGCGTTCGCCATTCGAAAAATTCGCCAGCTAACAAATATTGCCACTGCTAGGTTGGTCTACTTCGCTTACTTCCATAGCTTAATGTCTTATGGCATTTTGTTGTGGGGGGCCGCAGCTGAGGTAGACACCATATTCCTACTACAAAAACGGGCAGTTCGAGCAATCTATGATTTGGGACCTCGTGAATCATTAAAGACTAAGTTTCAGGAATTCGGTATTTTAACTCTGCCCTCTCAATATATTCTTGAGAATTTGATGTACGTCCGGAAAAACTTAGATAATCTAGATTTAGTAAAAGACCGACATAATGTAAATACCAGAAACCATAACAAACTGGTCACTCCATGTTTCAGGCTTACTAAGACCAGTAACAGTTTTTTAGGTAATAGTGTTAGATTTTATAACAAAGTCCCAAAACACATTACCGATTTGCCGGATAGTAGGTTCAAGTGTTATGTCAAGCGGGTCTTAATACATAAAGGTTATTACAGGGTGGATCAGTATGTGAACGATAGCGACGTCTGGAAGTGACGCCTCTCTCTGTGCAACCACTAAAAACGAATGTAGCTTTATGTGTCTATTGGTGTGTTAATAAAAAAATATATATGTTAGTTACTATGAAAAGATAAACCAGATCGAGTTTCTTGCCGGTTCTTCTCGGTGACTGGGTTGTTTTCCGATCCGGTGGTAGATTTGACGTTCATAAGTGCCTTCTCAGGGCCTAAATTGAATAAAGAGTATTTTGATTTTGATTTTGAATGATAAAATCAAACATAACCTATAAAACCTCGTCAAAAATAACCTCAAATTGAATTTCGATTGATGATCCATTTGTTTTAATAGCTCTTATTTGTAATGAATAATTCCATTTTCAATATATTTTCATAACTATTTTCTACTTTTTAGGCTTTTGGAATCAAATAATAATGGCAAAAAAAAGCGAGATACTTTTGTTAAAATGTTGTAAAACGAGTTTCAATAAAATAAATTCATGTTGAAATATAAGAAAAGACCTTTATATTGTTAACTTAATCTAAATATAGTAATAGCGTTAAAAAAATTCATTCCCTCACTTGAATCGTCATTCCCTCATAATTGATTTTTTTTTATCACCACTTTATTTTCATTTAAATCGAGAAAAGCCACATAGTCAGCTGGGATAAGTTATTTGTGTACTATAAATTAAATATATAAAATTGTCAATTATTGTAAATTATATACTTGCTATTATTCGAAGTCATTTTTCACAAATTCGTGAGAACTACTCGTGTATGTGTATATTACATAGTATAAAACAAAGTCCCCTACCGCGTCTGTCTGTTCGCGATAAACTCAAACTCTACCGAACGGATTTTCATGCGGTTTTTACTGGTGGATAGAGTGATTGATGAGGAACGTTTTAGTATATAATTTGTCAAGGATTTTTTCATAATCAGAGCGGGACAACGTCTGCCGGGCCCGCTAGTGTGTATATAAATGAAGGCATTGGCAATATGTATATAACCTCGAGTCACAGGTGTCCATAGGTGGCGGTGATCATTTACCATCAGGTAACTCGTATGTTGGTTTGGCATCAATCGTATATATATAGACTTACCAAAAAATAGGAAAGTGCACAACTCGAGTACACCAAGCAACAGTAATATCCAGTCCTGCCGAGCAGCAGTCCTCCGAGTAGACTGCCAATCATCACCGTGTATTTGTATCCAGAGAACGAGAGCAGGTCCAGGGTGCGGAGCTGAGTGCTCGTGTTCGTTATGTAGAGTGTCATCAAGTACAATATCATCTCAAAGATTATGTAAGCGAGGGCACTTGACGACTGGATGCCTATCTGCTCCGGTGAGAAACGGTGTTGTAGACCTATATCAATATTGTTAATATATGTAGAAAAATACACGAGAGCGATTATTAACCTAATAGGTTTCATAATTAAAAGAAGTGCTATAATGCAGTTCATAACTCTGTTTAAAAGGAAGTAAAAGTAGTTAAATAATTTAAACATATAAAAATCCAATTTTACGACCTTTGTCGACGATGAACTCCGTAATTACTAAACCGATATTCATGATAGTTGGAATCTATGTACAATATAGTCCAACTTGAGAAATAGGATAATGTACATTTTCATTAATGGCATCAATATTTTTAAATTACAAAATAAAAGAATGTCAATGTTGATTATTGAAATTATTTGTAAGTTTTATCAGCTTCGAATAGATGGCGCTTTAAATTAATTTGTTGACAGAAAACTGTAGGACCGACAGTTACAGATATCTTACAGATGACGTCACGTTGTAACTTTGAATTCCTTTTTCAATAACAGTAGCAGCAACGCGGGCAGCTAGTAAAATATACAGCATGACTGGCTAAAGAGTTGCAATATTATCACTAATTACTCATTACTTGCTTCTCGTTCTAAATCAATTTAAAAAATAGGTGCTTAATGTTTGACCTAAGTATCTAGAGAAAAACAAAACTGATATACATTCCTAACGCTTAGTTTACGTAAAGATGAACGGGTATAATAAATTAATTTTACGTTTAACGTTACGTAATGCTAAGGTTATTCACCCCGGATGCGCCCTTGCGATTCACCTTCACTTTCGTTCATTGAGTGTTTCACTTTTGTTTCCATACTTTTAGAAGTGTTAGAACAAACTTTAACTAATTAGTATTTGTTTTGATATTATTATTTTATATGTTAGATGTGACCATGAACTGTACTACACGATTGAATGGTGTTACCCTTTAGGCATTCACCTGGTATATGTAAATATGTTAGTATGAGGTCACAAACAATCCAACTACTATGAAATTATTATTATTATAGATATTACCTAGTTAAAACATTTTTATATGAAGTCACTCGACTACTATCAGATTTTATTTTGTTATTTTTTACCCTTTGGTAAGGTATAAGATTTGACAATGTCTATTAAGAAATAAAAACCCCTTTATATTATAAACCAATTTTCATGAAAGTTTTTACGAAGTATATCATTTTAAAATTCAAACCCTATAAAAATTATCAGCAACAGAACAAAAAATTATAAAATTAATTAATATTCTCATAACACAAAATAACGATTCGCAAATAATTATAGTCCGCGTCAAATATTATGACCGGTCTGAAGTAGCTCTGAATTCGGCTTTGCGCATAGTACAGTCAAGAAGTTAATACAAAACAAATTCAAAATATTACCATAAGAATTTAACATTGACAATTATTCATCTATGTTACGATATTATACGTACAGTATAGTACATTTTTAATCAATTATGATTCAAGGATATATTTGCCTATTACATTAAGTAATAAGAATGTGGCAGTACAACGACTACATTACAACTTTCAAAAGATTTTGTAGAATAAAGATACGACTTCGATTGTGTCATCTTGTAAACGCTTTGACAGCTAATTTACGTAAACCTCTTTATTTTACATACATATAGAATATTTGCAAAATATTAGATATAAAAATGAACAGATAATAAAAATTGAATCATTACTGAGGTAATAAAACAACAGTAAAAACTAGAACTGGACAATGGTAGCTGAACAATAGACAAAGCTAGACAATTAATAGTTCGCCACATTATGTATTTGTCAGTTATAATTAAATCCAAATAACATTTAACCACCTGGTTGGGGAGTTTGCGGGGTGGTAGGGTGTCTGTACCCGACTGGATCGCGACCACCGTACACCAGGTGGAACACCCGCCATAGTGACACGTTTGGGCGTGTCGCGTTCCGGGATCAGCCGGTGTATATCCAGCAACGGGGGTGGGGGGGGGGGGGCTGTCCCTGACTGGGTCGCTTTCAGGCCGGCATGACAGCGGCGACCGGCGATAGATAGTATGTCTTTCGGTGGTCGCCATTGTTTTTGGATTGTACTGTGCTTACCATCAGGCACAGTACAGTCACTTTGCCGAGCTACAATAAAAAAAAAAAAAAAAAAGGGTTTTGGGTGATCGCGTACTTTAATTGAATGATCCGCCTTATGCAGCATTTGTTTCTATTTATGGGATATATCTTGTAGCATATATGCGTGTTACAATACCGTTATTGTAAATAAAATATATTCATAATAAACAAATAATTTGTCATAAACAACGCCTTCCACAGAAACATCATTTTTCGAAGTGGATAGGTCTTCTAATAAAGACAAATATACTAGAAAAAGAAAACAACCAAAATAGCAATAACATGTAATTACCAACAATAAAACTAAATTGACTTCTGAATGCAACTGTACTGCAACTAATAGTGACAGGACACATTGCTGAAACAGGGGGCGAGGTGCGCGCGCGGGCGAGCGCCGCTCCCCTTTCACCTCACTACTTCCCTCTGATACCTAAATTTGTGTTCTGTGCATCTACTTCAGAGCGGTTAAAAAGTTTGACGCGGACTATACTCTATGTGAAATACATGCGGAGCCACGTACAGTTATTAGGTCACCAATATAATATAAAAACGTTTTTGCAGTTGGAACTCATTTTCCATATTAATTGAACATTAAAATGTAACTTGTTTTGATAATTACCGAGCATGAAACCAGCCAATAGGACATATGTGATATAACCCATTGAAGGTATGTAGAGGTCCGGAGCGTTGATGTCATATCGGGGCTGGACCGGGATGTCCTGATCATACTTCACCATCCATTCCTGTGCATTAACAATATTCAACACGTTAAGATATATATTATAACTAACGGACACAGTATAGACTTAGATACACTTTTCCGGCCACAAAACTTAATAATCATGAATATTAAAAAAATATCTTGAATTTACAATTAAGAGGCACTGAGTGCAGTTTAGTTTTGTCACTGTTGTTTCAATCATAACAATTTAAATTAAATAATAATTAATAATAAAACATAATCTAAGGACAGACTTAGATAGACTTGCCTGGCAACAAAACTTAATAAATCATGAATGTTAAAAATAATTGCATTTAGTAGCATTAAGATGTGTTGAGAGGCTGTGAAATCAATTTTATTTTTAAAAAAAGTACAAAATTTGAATTAATATTTGGAAATAAAACATTATAAATTATAAGATAAGATATTATTATCTTTTGAGTCCAAGCATACCTGAGAACTATGTCAGTTATACAAAAGTATAAAAAATATTCAATGGAATCGCTTAAGCTGTTTGAAAGAAGAAAGATTACAAATAAAGATATCCAAGTCAATATCATTAACATGCACTAATGACTTAGTGAATAGGCCAGTCGGTCCAAGTACCTCATTAGGTACTTCTGACTACTACTAGGTATATTTTTAAAGCTAGATATGGAAAAATAACTTCTCTTTTTATAGTCAACGGGTTACCTTCTTGAAAGATATCTCCACTAAATATCTAATGGATTTATGAACAAACACCCATACTTATAAGAGATTTATACACATCCACAAAATTGAAGTGTCTTTTATCTTGGTAATGGCTAAACCGATTTTAAGGAGATTTTTGCTTGGTTATAGTAGATTTTTAGAGTATTATTTAGGCGACATATCTTCATACTTCTCCACAGAGGTTAAATAGCAATGATAAAAATTTAAGAGCTAACATAAAATCAGTAAAGAGTTAACAGGCAATGTCAAAATTATTATACATAAAAAAGACAAAGCACAAATAACACAATTAATACACCTGAAACAATTACATTATTTGAAAGAGGACAAAACCACGGACAACGGTTAGTGAAACATAAAAAAAAATTCAAGACTAGTAACCAAAAATAAAAAAAAATAAGCCATACCTTATGAGTAAAGGGAAACATTATAAGGAGTAGTTTCTTCAGTACATATCTAGTGTCGACAGCAAAATAGTACCGGAGCCTTGAGATCGGCACGTACTTGTGCAGTTCGCGCTGCATCACCTCCCGACCCTGCGCTGCGAGCTGGTTGCCGTACTGCATCGCCATATCCTGGCGGAAACAAACCAGCAGAACTCAAGAAAGAGGCAATATACTTATACCCTCAAAGAGAGCTCTTTAAATTCCACTCATTGCAAGTACGAAAACAGCTCAAAAGTATGTTTAAATTTTATCTGAGAATTTTGTAACCACAAGATCTTTTCAGAAGATTTTTAATTCATAAGGACAAACCTGTACTACAGGTTGTTGGAGCATTGATCCAATTTGTGTTGGAGAGACCATTGTAGGCTGTGGGAAACCACCTGTGTACCCATAACCTGAAATCAATAACATAAGATAACAGCACTTCACAAAGGTCCAAAATGATCTCACCAGGTAAGTGTGAACTTGATAATGTCTAGTCAAAGGATAAACGAAATTTGTATTACACAAAAATAGTATGAAACAAAGTTGCTATTCATGTCTGTATGTGTATTCCCTTTAATTCTTCGGAACTATATAACAGTTTGCGATACAATTTGCACTATCCTATAGAGAATTCTTTTTGTAAGGGTTATACGTAATACAGATGTATATTAAATTTATATAAAGTACAGAAAAGTTGATTAATTGTAATGAAGTGATAAAAAATATGAATTTGGACAACTTCAATTGTCAAATCTTAATCTTATGAGACGCATCAAAATAACGTACTACAGAACTTATGATAACTGTATCTTGAATATGCCTACAGAAAAATCCGATCTACTACAGATAACCAATAGTAATTATTTTAATAATTTACATATTATTAAAAGATTGTTATTAGTTATTGTTGTTGGTTATTTGTTGTTGTGTTATGACCAATATAGTATTAAGTTAAGGATTTCATGGAAATCAAAACATACTCTAAAGTACACTAAAGTCTAAAGTACCTTTCGCTGAAAACCATAATGAGAAAACACCTGTTTTGATTTTAATGGACTGTAAATATCAGAATAGACAAAAATATATGTAAATGGTTTGGGCACTTACAATGTGCACACACTGCCATAGTTTTCTATAGTGTAACCATTTTACAATAGATGTCGTGTGAATCGTTTTAATTTAAGAAAATGGGGTAAAGGAAATCAAGAAAAAAGGTAATAATTTATACAACATAGTTTTTCAACTATAGTAGTGGCTTTCTTATTCTTACTTTTAGTAAATTATGTTACTACTATTAAAATAAATATAAATGGTTTTTGTATGTCAAACAACATTAACATATAGTAATTCAATAGAATGACACATCATCATCAAAAATAAAAAATGTTATAGTCCTTATAACCATTCCTGAATATCAAAATGTTGACAATACACAAAGGCTCACAAGTTTCTTACAGTTAAAAGCACCAGATATCAAAATACTCACTGCCTGTTGTTGTGTGAGAAACAAAGTCCTGGTTGGTGTCTAACTGAATACCCTCTTGATATGGTGGTGTTGGTCCAGCAGGAACATATCCTGCATTGTACCCAGGTGATGGGCTGAAAGCTGGGTTTGGTGATGGGGCACCCATAGCTGCCACATCACTTACTCGTTTCGCCTTACGTATGCCACCCGCATGACCAACTGAAACAATAAAGATATTGAAATAATCACTTACAGTTAAGAAAATAAACCTGTTCCATTGTTATTGCCTATTCTAGAATAAGTGTCCCCGCGACTTAGTGGTGTCTCCGCAATCCACCAGTTGCGTGCGTTTTTTATTCTGCAATAGCTTGCAGTGGTTCACAGTAGTATATGAGTAATTATTTATTTACAATGTTTTATATTGATTGACATTTTTTGAATATTTTCCGAAAACAATATTATTTTGCTACTCCTTTTCTGCAAATAACACAAGCTAATGTAATATGTTCCCATGATGATGCTTTAAAACACAATCAAATCTATTTTATACATCACACAAACATATAATAAATTATAATGGCTAAACATGTACTACCAACATAATACTTGTATTCAGTAACCATAAGAAGCGCTGTCTAGGATTGCAAAAAACCTAACTTAGCATCTCCACTTTCACCTACTTGGATATATATTGGCTTGGGCTTGCACCTACACATTCTCTAAATATTTGTATGGCCAGAGGTTAGTTGTTTGTCAAAATTGTCTGACTACTAAGGAAACAGTTACTCAAGTAACATGTATAAAATTTGGCTTTTATACCATAAATTCAGTACGTTTTATTAAAGTTTAAAGGTGTCTGGCAAGGGATTATCAGTTGAAAGAATATAAAGTTTCTGGCAATGAATGAAGTGATTTCTAATATCATTCCAAAGAAAATTTAAGTACATTATGCTTTATAAGATAAACCTTCTGTATCATAGTGTATTTTGTTCATAAGATACAGTTATTATTATTGTTATGTATTATACATAAAAATGTTTGAAAAGAAATCCACTAAATTGTAGTGAAAACTGGGTCAAAATCTATTTCATAGTTTATAAGGACTAAAAAATCAGAGAGACACAAAAAGTGACTTTGTTTTACAATATTTATAGACATCAATGCACAAAAAATATATACACAAGCAGTATTAGACATATCTATTAACAGTACTGAACATATTCAAGTTGTTTTAAGAAAAAAAAAATGGTTTACAGACAATAACGACTCCGACGCATTGACCGATGGAGTGGAAGAGAGATAGATGCATCACTAGCTGAACGATTAGGCCGCTCGCGCCTCTCTATCGCTTGTATCGCGCTCTCGCTCAGCTCAGACAGAACGTGACAATGAGTCATGCTTTTTTGTGCGTGCAGCCAGCACTCAATCATATAAGACATTATCACGTCAAAGATTTGCAGATATATTTAATACTAGCTGTACCCGCAGCTCCGCACTCGTTTCTTTAAATCGTATTAAATAATTATAAAATTATGAGACTATGTACAATTATAGAAATGCTCTTTAAAAATAATTGTAAGTACGACCCGTACGCCACTAAAAGTAACATGTAATGTGTACATTACATATATAAATACTAACAGCGTGCCAAATGAGGTTTGTCATCAGCAACATATTTGGAACCTTAACCCACCATATAACTACCTCAGTGCTCACTTACACTGTATAAAGAACTAATGAAACAATAACTTAAAATATAATTACAAAGATTTACATTTACATTATATTTAATATACATTGCCATTATAATTAAGATTTTGTGACTATACAAAAAATAAATGCTTGTCTGTTCCGCAAGAAATTGTATTATAGAACTCTTTTGCATAATACGTTTATAATCTATGATCTTAGTAGGAAGACCTCTATATCATTAAAATTATTAATAATTTTAATGTCGAATTGTAAACGATAAGCCTATAATTATTTCTCTTATTAAAAATAAAGAATGAGTTGAAATCTTGCTCAATTTCATGCAGACAAAGTCGCGGGTAACAGCTAGTCTAAAATAGAATAACCCAATTACTTTTTATAAGGTTCGCTATCTACCAGTGAAAGTCTTGTGAAAATCAGTCTAACCGTTTTGGTGATAGCATAGCGGCCGAAACCACGGTTAACAGCTAGTTTAAATTTAAACAAATTAAATTACTTTTTATAAGGTCTACTATCTGCCAGTGAAAGTCCCGTGAAAATCGCTCTAACCGTTTTGGTGATAGCATAGCGGGCGAAGCCACGGTTAACAGTTAGTTTAAATGAAAATAAATTACTTTTTATAGGGTCTGCTATCTGCCAATAAAAGTCTCGCGAAAACCAGTCTAACCGTTTTGGAGATAGCACTTCGGAAGAAGCCACGGTTAACAGCTAGTATAAACTAAAATGACTTTTTGTAAAGTTAGCTATCTGCCAGTGAAAGTCTTGTGAAAATCAGTCTAACCGTTTTGGTGATAGCATAGCGGGCGAAACCACGGTTAACAGCTAGTTTAAATTTAAACAAATTAAATTACTTTTTATAAGGTCTGCTATCAGCCAGTGAAAGTCCCGTGAAAATCGCTCTAACCGTTTTGGAGATAACATTGCGGGCGAATCCACGGTTAACAGCTAGTATAAACTAATATTGCTTAAATTACTTTTTATAAGGTCAGCTATCTGCCAGTGAAAGTCTCGTGAATATTGGTCGAATCGTTTTGGAAATAGCACTGCGGGCAGAGCCACGGTTAACAGCTAGTCTAAATTAAAATAAAGTAAATCACTTGTTATGACGTCCGCTATCTGCCGGTGAAAGTCCCGTGAAAATCGGTCCAACCGTTTTGGAGATAGGATTGCGGACGAAACCGCAGTTAACAGCTAGTCTAATTTAAAGTAGCGTAAGTAACCCGCTGTAATTTTTGTTATCTGCCAGTAAAATTCCCGTCAAAATCGGTCCAGCCGTTTCGGAGATTACCCGGAACAGACAGACAGACAGACCAACAAAAATTTTAAAAATTGCATAGGGTATATACTTTCCTCCCCAATCAGTAAAAATTTTATATTTTAATATTACATACAAACACTTCATTTTTATTATATGTATAGAATAGATATAAAATTACCTTAGAATTATTATTAACATTATACTTGAATAAACTCTAATTGAAGCCTCATTCATTGCCCATGGACTTTGTACTTAAAATCCAAGTTTTTAAGCTATTAAGAATTGGTAGTATAAATTTCATCTGTGGGATTACTGATGGCACATTTTTTTACTTCATGTAAAAAGAGGATGTAGTCTAATATGATAAACATGCTAAACTGGCTTCTGGCTGGGACTGGCTCTAAAGTGCAACTACTAGAACACACCTATAGGGGTTTGGTGTTAGATTTTCAATTTGGCTAGTCAAGCGGGTTTTTAAAAAGCCCTTCCATCATGGTTTTATAAAAATGTTTATCTTCACTATAAGCTCGGCTTCGGAGAAGCATTACAATCAGCTGGATTTGCAAGGATTAGAACTGTAGGGATACAGTATAGCGTTTCCACACAAATTTGTCGATGTAGACAAATTGAGATGCATATATCAGACACTTACTGCTTCAGACCCTTCCAACCAATTATAGGATATGACTCTTATAAATTTGTTATTAATGCTGATTAATTAAGTGAAATAAATAACACTTGAGGAGATATTGTTTCTTTGCTAACTCACCCCTAGTCGGTGATTAAATTGGTAAATCGATAAATAGGTAAAGAACTAACATCAATTGATGCAGTGTCTGAACATGGTAACCACTGAGGCATCACTTCATATAATTGAAGCAAAATACGTAAACATGGAAGTTGAGTTATAAAAACGAAACCATTGAAAGCAATATATAAATCCACCCATTAAACCTTGTTTACATAAAAATATATATTAACTTCAACTTTTTAATAATGGCTTCTTGTAGATGAGAATTCTGCCAGTGTCAATTCAAACATGCTTACAATTTTGTAGTTATAGCTATTGATGCTAGAAATTGTGAACTGGATTTTTCACAACTAATTTGTTTCTCAGACTTTCCTGATTCTACCATTGCCCTGTTCCTTCACAAGGCTCATGCTTTGTAATCAAAGTTTCAACCTAACCTAAACAATTTAGCGCACAATCATTGTTCACTACATAAGTATTTGAAGTTTGATAACCACACAAATACAATTAAAAAAAATACCAAACAAACTCAAATTTTATGATTATAAAAGTTGTTTATATAATGATTTATGTAACAATAATAACTATTAAATATTAATAATAATCAAATTCACATATGAAATGTGATCTAAAAAAAATAATAAACACAAAAATATTTATTTCCCTTGTGAACTATATTAAATGTAATCTATTAACAAAGTAATATAATTGCAAAAACAATGAAGACTGAACAGGATAGTATGTAATTTAAAGTTAAGTTTATATGCATAGTAAGTAAATCATGCATACTCAAGAAAATAAGTTAGTCTACACTGCTTAGATATCTTAAATGCCTAAACTATAATAGTTTTTTTCTTTGACACATTAGAATGTTTATTGTTTAATTCCTTTTCTAATTCATTATTGTGATATATTTTTTAATTTTTTATAATAGAAATGGAGGTGCTTATGTATTAAATGCACCGCTCAAATGCACACTTAACTGCTTGCTTTTTTATTTTGCTTTGGTTAGATTCGGTTCGACCTGCAGAAAATATAACAAGAGACGGCCGCGGGAGCGGTCGGCGAGCTCGGTGCATTTAATACACGAGTGTAAACTTTTTATTTACATTTTAAATTTACGTCTATATAGATTATTTTACTGGTATGCATTGAGATTTCTATACATATGAATGAAAAATTAAACAAAACTATAAGTAAAACACTGAAACATCTAAATGAATAGTAAATACAGTTGCAATTACATTTTAAAAAAAACCGCAACACAATGATGAAATAACCAAACAAGTTCAAAGTACACTACAATATTTCGTTATTATTTTATAAAGGAAAGAATGTTTGCAATATGAATTTGCTGTAGTAAAACCTCATTATCGTCTCAAACTCTTGTAATGATTTAGACGGAAAATATTGCCTAAATTAACTTACAATTGCAGTGATGTTAAAAGTAATATAACCACATACCGTTTCTGGAAGCGTTGAAATTCATTTTGAATATATTATTTGGTTATTAGGAACAGAGAAACATAATAAACTTGTAATGATATACGATTTTTCAAATATTTCTTAGATCACACATCACCAACATCTGTCGCTTTTGACATTTGTTAGAACTAGGTACCATAGATAGTAGTAATAATATTCGTTCAATAGGACAGGCGAAGGAGTTAATCCATACTGCCAATTCTGAAGTTATCAATATAGGTACTTCTTATGTATCCTTTAACTAATTATCTTCCGTGTCCAAGTTAATATAAAGGCATAAGCGCCAAATCTTCTATATAATATTTCGTACATATTCTTTTATCCACCTTTTTTATCTTAATCTATTTGTTAATAGTAGCGTACCATCTTCTTTGTCTGAATTATTTCGTTTCTCTTACCCAGAATGTATTTTAATTCCCATTGTCGAGTAGTTCATTCAATGTTCCAACAAGATGGTGGCTCTCTTGTTAGAACTTTCCATGGAGTTTTTGTGGCATCTCAGAATTCATGGTCCGTGGTATTATTTTCCATTCACTTCCCTTATGCACAATAAACAAACTATATTACATAAAACACCACCAATTTTACACAATATAGAGTCAAGTAACACAAGATTATGAATAAAATATAAAATCCATTACATGACAGACCAAAATCCCGCCAAAAACACTCCGGTACCATAAATAATTAGGTATAATATATTTTTGTGCTTTATCACAGACTATGGGATATTTAGGCACTTTCAGCCTAATAACAAGGCAAAGAAATGTGAGGTATTCGTTGTTACACTGAATATTTGGTAATAAAGTCTAAAACGTGTATTTGTCACACCTGACATTGGCGAAATTGCCTACATATGCAGAGGCAAAAAAGGAAAAAAAAAAGGAAAAAAGGTAGTGACTTTCCTTTTTACGGATAGTACTCTTTGGTAGTGACCTGTGGTTACGCGGACGAGTAGAGCGTTTATTTCTCTGTCTACGGAGGTATTAGTCATGGACTTAGTATAGTTTAGTATATTATGTCCATAGGTATTCGTAGTGTTTGTTACTTTGTCTACGGAGACATTAATATAGTATTATGAATACATAGTCGAAATTAAAATTTCTGAAATATGTAATTACTAGCGGGCCCGGCAGACGTTGTCCCGTCCTGATTATAAAAAAATCCGGGACAAATTATATACCAAAACGTTCCTCGTGAATCACTTTATCCACTGGTGAAAACCGCATAAAGATCCATTCGGTAGTTTTTGAGTTTATCGCGAACAGACAGACAGACAGACGCGGTAGAGGACTTTGTTTTATACTATGTTACTGAAATATGTAATTACTAGCGGGCCCGGCAGACGTTGTCCCGTCCTGATTATAAAAAAATCCGGGACAAATTATATACCAAAACGTTCCTCGTGAATCACTTTATCCACTGGTGAATACCGCATAAAGATCCATTCGGTAGTTTTTGAGTTTATCGCGAACAGACAGACGCGGTAGGGGACTTTGTTTTATACTATGTAATGATAGTGTACTGATGTAAAAAGTATATAGCTATTTTATTATTTTTAAAAGATTAGTTTATATTTGGAATTATTCAAAAAGAATTGACAATTCGACAATCAACAAGCATGTGACTTGTATTTTTAACCGACTTCAAAAAAAGGAAGAGGTTATCAATTCGACTGTATTTTTTTTTTTTTTTTTTATGTTTGTTACCTCATAACTTTGGACTGGGTGAGCCGATTTTGATGATTCTTTTTTTATTTGAAAGCTGGTGCTTCCCGTGTGGTCCCATTTTAATTTGGTCCAGTTCCGACAACGGCATCCAGTGCAAAACCGTATAAGTTTTAAATTTGCATTAATTATGTAAACGACAAATAGACGAATAACTCAATATCACGCTAACCGATTTCGATGATTCATTTTTTATTGGAAAGGATGCACTTCAAGGGTAGTTTGATGAGAATTTGGTTAGGTTCTGATCATGGGATCCGTGACAAAGTAAGAAAACTTTCATGAAACGAGCCTACTCCTTTCTTAAGGGCCGGCAACGCATCTGTGTTTCCTCTCGTGTCGCAGGTGTCCATGGGCGGCCGTGATCACTTACCATCAGGTGACCCGTATGTTCGTTAGCCACCAATATTATAAAAAAAACTCTTCAATTCTTAGGAGCCTTTGTGCTTATGTTCGTTGCTGTGTTGCAACATGACGCAAGCATTGTAATTACATTACTTAAGGTGTATTATGTGTGAAGCGATGGTAGCCGAGTTGGTGGTAGAAACTATCGCGGATTATTGATAAGGTTGCGTTCGTACCAAACGTTACTTATTGTACAACCAATTGAAACCATATAGCATACCATACCGATAGATACCATACCACAAAAATGCGCATATTTTAATATACTTAAGGCGGAACGGAGTTCGCGGGCACTGCTAGTAAAATATATTTATGTACACTAAAAATGGAAAAATAAAGTAAATTTTCAAAAAAAAGTATTAACCGACTTCAATATCAATCAAAAACCCATAAGGCACTGAAAAGCGGAAAATAAATAGTTTATCAAATTAACCAAATTAAATAAAACATATGAATATGTGTGCTACCTAGAGATGTATTGGAAGTCGGTGCGAACCGAAAATCATATCATCTACATAGGTACAAAGTTTAAGTCCACTCTCGCGTCTCTGTAATACATTTCTACCTGGAACAAATTTGAAATTTCGGTTGGCACCGACTTCCAATACATCTCTAGGTAGCACACATATTCATATGTTTTATTTAATTTGGTTAATTTGATAAACTATTTATTTTCCGCTTTTCAGTGCCTTATTGGTTTTTGATTGATATTGAAGTCGGTTAATACTTTTTTTTGAAAATTTACTTTATAATAGTTAATAAAGTTATATATATGTCGGAGGAAGCTATAAGTCGAGTTGAATATTGTTTGCACACATAATATTATTTGTCTTCATCTAAATTCTTAATTTTATTTTATTTGATTTGTAACATTTTTCTATAACTTATAAGCCTTAATAATCTGATAAAAGTTACGAACATTGTAATTCACATAACGACCAATCAGAACAGACCATGTGCCTCGAGCGGAGTCGAGGCAACCCTTACTTTAAGAGGCGTACAGTTTTATTACTTTCAAAATACTTAATTTTTATTCTATTTCATTTGTTACATTTTTCTATAGCTTAAAACCTTAATAATGTAATAGAAGTTACATATATTGTAGTTTACGTAATGACCAATCAGAGCAAAGCCAATGCCTCGAGCCTTTTAGACGGTGGACAGTTTATGTGACGCATTGGTTTGAGCGATAGCAAAGGATCGAGTTGGATCGTTGATGAGAGTATTTATATTCGGTGATTAAAGTAAGATCGGTGCCCCGAACTCGCTGCTCGGTCGTAATTGTTAATCTTTCAAACGTCATTATTATCATCTCATAAAATAATATGTAATCTAAATAAAAACTGTGAACAACCGTGATTATTGTGTTTTGTGCTAGCATTTTACCCGAAAGACGCCCACTAAACCCGTAACCACTAATGACGATGCCAACGGGAATAACGTTTTCCCCGACATATATATATATATATATATATATATATATATATATATATATATATATATATATTTAATAAAGTTTGCTACATTCAAACATAGTATTTTTGGGAGCGTGTTCATAAAATATATATATGAAAAATCAAAAACAGACTTTGCAACCGAAACTTTTAATATTGGACTTGTCTGTCGAGGAAAAATTATGTATCCATCTGACATCGATTATTCAAAAGGGCCAGAGACATTGTAAATGGCCAGCACGCTACACCACCCCCCTACGGAGAAAAGAAAGCCCAGTACAAAAACATTGACCTATTATAACATACACATATTTACATATTACGTTGAGTATAAAACAGTAAAGTATAAAAACGTAAAACTAGAACAATTTGACAATATAAACATTGTTACAAACAAGGCTTAAAAAATTATAATACACCTAGTTACAATGGCAATTATACAACTATATACATAAAATTTCCTTACAGGTTGAGCGTAGTTTTAAATTTTACAGTATGCCCAGAGCGAGTAATAGGGTGATGGCACTGGATTGTTTTTAGGGGGCTTGAGGATAGGAGGAACGGATGTGACTGGTGAAGATGGTGAAAACAAGGAGTATCTTCCAAAAAGAAAGCTGGCTTTACGCGGTCGATACTGACTACCACTTTCTTACCCTTGATGTCCAAAGTGAACGTTTTACCATCACTTGACCGTTGAAGAATCTGATAAAAGTCCAGTATAAGGCGGCTGAAGAGGGCGTCGAACAGCGTCATCACGCAAGTATACGTGTGTGGCTGTTGATACGTTCTTGAATAAGGAAGACTTCTGGTTACCATGGCGAGATGCCGGTACTGGTCGAACGTTCGACATATGTTTACGCATCCTAACGACCATATCAGCAGGATCGTCACCGATACTAGGATTCTGCGGTGCAACAAGTAGTTCTCCTGGGAGTCGCAATGTTTCACCGTACATGAGCTCGGTGACTGTAGAATTGAGGTCCTCCTTAAAAGCGGAGCGCATGCCTAGGAATACAAATGGTAGAGCGTTTAGCCAGGACTGTTCATGGCACATTAAAGAGGCCTTAACTTGCCTATGTATGTACTCTATCATACCATTTGCCTGTAGGTGGTATGCGGTTGTCCTTCGTCGTGTAGTGGCAAAGCGGTGAGGAGTCTTCGAAATAAGTCAGACTCAAATTGAGTACCCTGGTCGGTCGTGATAAAGAGTGGTATACCAAATCTAGATAAAAATATTTGTAATATATATATTGATATTTAAAATTAATAATTTCTTAATTCGATGTGTAGTTATATCGATATTTTATCAATATATACTTAGTATGCCTCTAGTAGGGATGCGATTCTTCGCAAAAAAAATCGATCTTAAAAACGTACTAAATTATGGTCTGTGGAACCAATTCATGAAAAATCGAAGTCTAGAGGATTGATTATCCAAATATCGATCTCTTATATTATTTTTTCGTTTTTGATGACGTTTTTTTTAAATCGTTAAATCGACTGTATAGTTTTTTTTTTATCTAAAAGGATAAATATCGAAACACGCATTTATAGTGTTATAGGTCAATCGTTGTATAACATTGATTAAAATAATTCAATTATTTAGTTCTAAATATAATCGATCAGATCGACATCACTATCCCTTAATTGTCTGTGCGTTTGTTATTGATAAATATTGTGAATTGAAATTTTCCTCCTTTCAAAGCGTACGATAACATTATTTCATTTTGTGGTCATATTACAACGATACGATGGGGTTAACTAATGTTTTGCTGTTGAGTCAAATAGCGGGCTATTTGGTAGGCCTAATCTTATCTCTTTGCATTGTTGTTCCGATGAGCATGCATCAAGATGAATTCAAGTAAGTCGTCCACATTATTTACTATATGTAGTTTAGCTTCGTCAACATTCATTGTCCCTAAACCAGCTATGCAATGGGTGTGAAGGAGCATTTTTGAAAATATTTCAGTCCGGTATTAGTAGTTCCTAGCAAAACAAATTGATAAGAGCAAACAGTTGTTGATTTTAGTTTAACGTAGGGTTAGGTAGGTATTCTTGTTTCTAAGGTATATGAAACAATAGTAAGTGTTGCTGATTTGACTGTACTTTTTATATTATCAATATAAGATGTAAAACTAGCACTAACTCTTTAAAATATGACCAGAGAATTATGTCAAAAAGCAAACTTAACTTTGTGCTTCTCTTAAGTATTTAATCCTAAAGTTATTCTGAGAAGTTACTTATATATAAAGGGATCCTTAATTTTAGAGCAACAGTATTGTGTAAAAATAGTGATAGCTTACCAACATTTATTGTTTGTGAATTTGAAAAGAAGTTTGGTCAGTGGTAAATGTTCCTGCATTATTTAACAAAAGATTATTTTAGTTTCAGTACCAGTTACTCATATCAGTTTTCTATACATTATTGACAAGTGTGTGTTTGATTTTAATACATATGAGACTAATTCCCTTCAGTCTTCCTTGTTTTTGTGTGTGTCAATTAAGTGCACAATTGATGCGTTGTAGATGTATTTATGTACTATTGAGATGTGTGCGGTAATGCTCAAGTGTATTCAACTTCAACATTTAAATAATGGAGTCTTGTAGATACGAATTCTGCTAGTGTCAAGTTAGTCATGGAAGAGTCACTTTATAGGTAGTATTAAATATTAATTGTATAATTTTGAGCTTCCAGATTAAGCCAGTGTAATTAATATCCAAGGACAAATACAATAGATACCATGCTTAAATAAATAAATAAATATTTACATAATAATCAGTGTTAGTTGTTGTGTTATGTTAAAGTTTAATTTTGTTACTAGATATAAAATTGGCCAGAGTATAGACAAACAGAGAAAACACAAACAAAAGCAAAGATTTGAAATCAGAAGGATGGGGTATACTGTCAGGCAAAACATCATACAAGGAATATACTATATTAGGACAATTGAAGAAGATGTGTTCTAGAGTGCCTTTGTCTAACGCACATTCACATAAAAAACATCAAATTCATTGCAATCCCATTGTTTCTCATATTCAGCTCTTCATTTGCTTTGCTATTACTGTATATAAATATAATGTATTCTAAATAGGTCTGGCTTACTACAAACAATTTAATGGCTACAGTTTTTACTTATAGCAATATTATTAAAAAAGATTTCTAGGAAAGTTTATAGTAAACTAAAAATATGTTTACATTCTAGCTTCTGCTCTCAGCTTCACTTATGTTGATTTATCCCTTTGGAATAGTCCATCTAATCATCTAAGTTGCATCTGATGTTAAGTGACGACTGGTCTTGAAAGTTAAACACGCCAAACCTATAGTGGGTCTAGGTTGTAAGTGCAGCTGCTGGAACACATGGACAGGAGCTTGGCGATAAATTTAGCTAACAAGGCGGACTTAGAAAAAACCCTACCATCATGCTATGCTTTCATCATTGTGTTTTTTGTCACTCTGACTCTGTTGTAGGAATTCGATAGCATAAAGAACTTCTCTATGAGAATGGCACAGGCATGCCAAGGTTTCCGGGAGTTTATTAGGTACAGTAATATGCCTCAAAAACATTTTATATCCTAGAAGTCCGACTTTAAATAAAAAAATAAAGATTCTATTATAGAAACTAAAGAATTATATTAAAGCCTTTTGTTCTGTCAAGGCAGAATAATAGTTATTTCAATTATATACTTGCAGTGGTCACTGTCTTCTCTTCTCGAGTGGTCATTGGCAGGAAGAGGATGGTCAGTTGTCAGTGGGGTGGGCGTCAAGTGCCTACTGCAACTATGTCACCTTTGTCGGCATTGTTATGTTCTTTGTATGTTGTGTGCAGATATACAGGTCAGTATATTTTTTGTTTACAAGTTACTTACTTTTAGATGTTTTCAGTTACTTGTCCTGGGTGCAAGAAAAAAATGTTCTAATAATACTATGATATATCAAAGGTTAAAAGATTTATTTAGTTAAGATGTCATGATATGGATTTCTCTCTATGCATCCTCTGAAAACGATTGACAAGATTGTATAATATAATGTATTTTAAATATGTATATATGTGTATATGTTAAGAAGATAAATTAGATCAAGTTTTTTAGCCCTTTCTTGTTGATGTCTGGGTTGTTTTTCAAACTGGTGTTAGATTTTAGTTCATAAACAGCTTCTTGGGGCTGAAATTGAATAAAGTATATTTAATTTGGTCATTGATAATCTTCATATGCTAATCAATTAGCTTCTCGTCTTTCAATATTATTTGTTAAACATTGAATTAAAAGTAACACTTAAATAATATATTGATGATAGAAACGCTAATTGACTGACATGCAATGACTATAAGTAGCATGCTAATGCAACAACTATGGGCTAGAATACACGTGCCTGTAAATGGCGTACAAGGTGTTGGTAAACCGGCATGCCTGTTACTGGCATTCCGTGAAGCCGCAATACACATGCCTGTGTGTGGCATACCACTTTCTAGAATCAAGCTTCTTCAAGCTAGTGACTTACCTCCCCACTTTCCCGTGAGTGGAAAAAATCAAATGAATTGCGATCTCTTGATATGCTTTGTACGGGCATGCAAGCTACGGACAGATTCTCGATACACATGCCAGTAGCTTGTTCTTACCAGGTAACTGGCATGGTTTTGTGAGACAAACAAGCATGTGTATTTTGGGCTTATCAGTAGCATGCTAGTGCGTTAACCACCATCAATATTATATTTTTATGTTTTCCTTTATTTAAAGTATTAAAAAATTACAATTATTAAATATCCAGTAAATAAAAGACAAAGGTGTGGTCAGATTCTATACATAGAATACTTCGATCAACAATAACTAGATAAAGGGTCACGTACAAAATCGAAGCTAAATCCTGTCCGCGTAAATATATACTTATGTGTAGCTATTTGTTTACTAAGAAAGGGAGCATAAAAGTTTTAAAACAGTTTTAAGTTCAACCTAATTACAACCATGACACCTAGTAATAAAGTCACGAATGTTCAAAATATTATCTAATACTTACGATAAAACGAGCAAAGCAATAAATTACTCCCGTCACTTACAAATGAAAAGACAACATAAACAAATTTGTGTGAATTTAACCTTAACACGCAACGAATAAAGTACTTTTTCCCGTTATTCTGCCTGCTTGTGCGTGGTTGGTGAGGCTTGACCAAACATTTGTACCACATTTTAAAATCGGTAATTTTGTTCAAAATTTAATATTATTTGTTAGTTTAAAGCTTAAAATATAACTTAATCAATATGTATTTAGGGAAAGTAAGATACTCCGGCCGTTAAATTGCTTTTTCGGGTATTATTTTTGCATCTTTTGAATACACTGCGGCATTGTGAAACGTGCTTACATAGGCTGTGTTTCAAAGAAACTTTCCTTTTTACGGATAGTACTCTTTGAAAGAAACTAAACAAAATAAAAGCTCATGTTTCAAGTGAGCTGTTATTTACCGAGACGTATTTTTCGCGCCGACCCGATATCTAGTTATTGTTGATCGAAGATAGAATAAAAATGTAAATGTAACGTGTCTATATTTGTTAATTTTTGTGAAAAAAAAAAATGTTGCAGGTGTCTAGGAATAAGTAATAAAATACATTTCAATCATTTTTAGAAATGGCAGTCTGTCTGTTTGGTTGAACACGCATTCATTGCTAAAGTACTGCGTTCATAATAAAACCTTTTCAAGAATATCATAAAGGATATCTTGGAGTAACATTTAGTTTTTATTTCATTAAAACTGGTTCAGTTATTGTAATTTTAATGACTACGCTACTTAAGTACGAGAGAAAAGTAGATAGTAATTGGGGTTAATATATTCAGATGACTTTATTACTCTTTGTTTTGTACATCAGATTCCACACCGACGAAGTCTCGGGCACAGCAAGTACTCAATAAATAGATTTATTATTATATATCGGCAGGCTATCTCTGCTGATGTACAGAGGAGAAGACAGTTCATTCCTGTCGGCTTTCATTGACGCAGTAGGATGTATGGTGCTATGTGGGTTAGCTATTTCTGCAGCAGTCATGGTCACACTCGGCTTTATGACCTGGTGTCAGAACATAGTTGAGAGGTTCCCAAGGTATGGCATTTGACAACTATTTGAAGCTTGGACTAACTTTATGTTCTCTTTATAATATTGGTACACTTCATATTGTATTGAGTTTTAAGATTAATTATTTAATAACAGCTATGAATAATGGAAAGGCTATTTAAGGCCTTCTATGGGTTTCATCATAATTATCAGACTGTAAGAGACTCACTACAGGGTTATAAACCTCTTCCTGAAGGAAGGTATGTGCATAATCTGGTAATTAGGGTGATCCTTAGCCCATGACGATTGGCGATTTCAAATACAGATTTCTCCCATATAATGGTACCACAAGAACACTTCTTAGGTTCAGGTTTCCACACTATATTTTCCTTCACCGTCAGCCGATAGTGTTACCTATGGAAATTAGTAAATGTAAACGAATTCCAAAAAAATCGTTGGTACATGACGGGGTTCGAAAAGGATTGATATTTCGCTGGTCATACGACTACACCACCACGACCTTCCATTTTATGGGTATAGTTTTACATATTGTAAAGCTTATTAAACTCAGCATTAAGCAGTTGGGTATACAGAGATATATTTACAGACCGACATGATAACTATATATACAGCATGACTGGTTAAATAGTTGCACTACTCTCACAGATTATTCATTACTTGCTTCTCGTTCTAAATCAATAAAAAATAGGTGCTTAATATTTGACCCAATTATCTCTAGAAACGTAAACCTGATATTCATTCAACATCAGGTGATTTACGCAAAAACGAACTGATGTAATAAATGAATCACGCCCTGTCGCGTATTCCGGCCCGCGTCCCACATCTCAACCCGCGCCCGCTTCTCTTTGTTCGACTGTGCGACGTTCCCACGATAAGCAGTTACGTAATGAAAAGCGCCCCTTGAATTTTGTTCATTGAAGCTAGGTGTGATTTTTTTACGTTTAAAAGTATTGTTCCCATACTTTTAAAAGTTTTAGAACAAATTTTAACTAAGGTTCTCTTTGTTGTTTATTAGTATGTGTTTTGATATTATTATTTTATATGTTAAATGTGACCATGAACTGCCACACGATAGAAGGGTGTCACCATTTAAACATTCACTTGGTATATGTCACCTGTTAAGTACGCATTGCTGTTCTTAGATCATACTAACAAATAAAGTGCAGTAGTTTTGCCTAACTTTAACAAAATAAGAATTTGCGAAGTACAGTGCTTGTACTTTCGAATAATCAAAAATAACGAGTTTTCAATCTTAAATGTAGTGGTAGCGATTCTTTACCTTATAATGCATTAGTTTATTTTCTAAAATTTGAGGCAATTCCTATACAACAACTGTTTGGTTTTAGTAATCTTTTACGTGACGGCCATTTTGTCATATATTTGTATCAACCATGTGATATGTATTATAAAATACTGTTTTAATACATGAAAACAATTGCGTTGATATATGATAGAGCAGTGGTCCCCAAACTTTTTTGTCTCATAAACCCTTTATCAATTTTTACTGTATTGATATCTTTAAATACAACCGCAAAGCGAATAGCTTGCTAAATGAAATGTAATATGTAATTAGGTATTGGAATTCATAATAATTCAATACTTTCATTCAAATTAAATGTCACCAAAAGAACTAAAATAATTTTATAAGTTCATCGCATCATCAATCAGAATTTTTCTCCTGATTGACGGATGTATGTAATCGTGAAATTATCTGAATCTAACTCCATATCTTCATAAAGTTCCATAAACATTTATCTTTTTGAAATACTGACTTTTGTCTATTGTAACGAAATATTGTTTAAGTACAAACATACTGTTATATTTTATTATTCTGTTTATAGAATGTTAATATTTTCGTCACGGCTTGCTTAATTGGATTTCACTCATGTCAACCAACATTTGCAGGCTCGTCGACCCCTACCATTTCGCTGGCATGGACCCCTTGAATTTCGAAATCGACCCCCAGTGGTCCGTATGGACCACTTTAGCAATCTATGTGATATTTGTTTTGATTATTTTAAAATCTAAATTTTTAATATACTTAGGACATATGATAACTGACTGATTTTTCCATTTTCGCGCATTCAATTGGTATATGAAACTGTAATGAATATAAATTATGAGAAATTTTAGCTGCGAAGATGTGACGGGACAAGTGATTGATAAGAAAGACAACATATCTACCAACGGTTTCTACATGGAAATTGGTACTGCACAGGTAATTATATTTCCCACCTCACTTATACATATATCAGTTTTCTATTGCCTTTATATTTTGTAGTGATATAGCATATAATATATATGTGTATATATGATATATCATCACAGTTGACATAAATCAGAATGGACAGCAATATCATTTTACTTGCTGGAATGAAGCGTTTTTCTAAATAATAAAATAAATTTAGAATCATGGTATCAATATGTCCTATGTTTGTATGTGACTGAACTCCCCCTGAACGGTTGGACAGATTTTGATGAATTTTTTTGTGAGTGTTCAGGTGGATTCAAGAATGGTTTAGATTCACAATTGGAAACAGTAGGTGGTGCTGCGATTGAATTTTTGGATTTCCTTTATTATCAAGACACAACGTCCACCGTTCGTGAGCGTGAAACCTCATATACAAAAAACTGCGATTAATAAAGTCATCTGAATGTATTAAGTCCATTTTCCCTCTTACTGAAATCGCGTCGTCATTAAAGTTACAATATTTTGTTATAGACCGAACCAATTTTATTGAAACAAAGACTAAATATTACTCGAAGTTATGCTTTTTTTTGGAGAGGTTTTGATCATGAACGCAGTATTTTAGTAGTGACGCGTATTCGTTCAAATAGACATTTTTAAAGTTGATTGAAACGTATTTTATTAGTTATTCCTAGACACGTGCAACAATTTTTTTTTCATTAAAATTAACAAATACAGACCCGTTAGATTTACATTCTAATTTTATGCATAGATAGACAGACTAACGGGATCGGCGAACGTTTTTTTTTATGTCATTGGAGGCAAACGAATAGGCGGGTCACCTGATTTTAAGTGATCACCGCCGCCCATAGACACCAACAACACCAGGGGAGTCACAAGTCCGTTTTCATCCTGTGTTTGTGAGGAAGGGGGAGGGGAGGTGGTCCTCCGGCACTCTTACTAACCAAAACACAACAATGCAAGGACTGTTACTTAACGTCGGTGTTTCTGTGTGTCGAGTGGTAGTACCCCGGACGAGCCGACCCATTCATGCTGATACCAGCAATAGCTTTAGTGTGGCTCAACCACCTATATAGTCCCGTCTTGGTAATAAAAAAAAACGTAGACAAATTATGTACCTAAACCTTCCTTGTGAATCACTCTATCCACTGGTGAAAACCGCATGAAAATCCGTTCTGTAGTTTTTGAGTTTATCGCGAACAGACAGACAGACGTGGCAGAGGACTTTGTTTTATAATATGTAGTGATATCATCATTCGTTGTTGGAACAACATCCCACCGCCATGTCGATACAAAAAGAGTAAACTTAGCTTTAAACTCTCATATAAGCATTATCTATTGCAATTTCAAACTCAGTAATTAAAGTGACGTATAATGTATTCACGCAGTTCTATTGTAAGCTCTGTTTATTGGTGTTTATTTTTTTTTATTTTTTTTCTTCTAAATTTATATTTGTTTTGCTTAATCCTAAATTTGTGGTTACAGTAGCTATATCTCTTTAGTGTGACCACCCGTGACGTGTTATGCGTGTGTGTGTTATTTGCTTGTTCGTTTTAAATTTTGTATTAACATTAATATGACCGACTGAACGTCCGTTTATCATCATATGGGCTTCCATCGAAAATCAGCGCTGCAGTACTACCTACTTACTGTATAGCAGATTTTTGCTGAATGGGTTCGCCAATTGTTGAACATCTATTTTTCATTATCAAATGTATTTTTTTTTCTGTCTAATTAGTTTGTTTAATTTAATTGTATAGTTGTTCCAACAATAAAGTATTTCTTTCATTCATATGTATATATAATGAAACGTGATTGTAGTTCGGTGCGTGGGCCGCGTTCGCGACTTGGGTGGGTCTCGCGGTGTTCTCGATGCTGAAGGTCTGTCGGTACCATCAGCTGCAGAACATCCAGGTCTCGATGTACCGCGAACGACAGCGACTCGTCAACGAGAGCGGGTCGCCCACCACTACGCGCAGCGGCCGCTCCACCCCACCGCTGGGATAATTTTATACGCCCAAAATAACCCCCACATTACCCCTCGGCTGATATTTTAAAACCCAGATCTCAAAATCTTTTTCCATTTCCATCACCTGAATTTTTTTTCGTCCGTCTATCACATGTCGCAATACAGACGGCGCGCGGTCGCGTAGTTATGATAAAGTGAAACGTGCTCGGCAGCAGCCAACGTCTATATGTGTATCATCTAAATGATTGTATTTATTACGTATTCCTTATTCTAATACGCAGATTGAAATTAAAATTGATATATCTCATCTACTATTGATTTGAAATTATTCCCATTTACCAATTATTAAGATTCAAAACGTGTTTTGAAAACCCTAAATCAAATAATTTTCCAAAAATCTTCATATACATGCGTACGATCCGAAAAAAGTTTCACTTGCTTCGTAGTTCCTTAAAACCACCCTTTTTTTTAATTTACGACTTCATATATTGTAAATTTCATGGTTAGGTAAAAAAAGTTCGTACAAATGAAAAAATAATTTAAATTTAAATTGTACAATACATAATTTGTTATTTTTCAAAATTTTGTAATAAATCAAGTACTTTTTAAACTTATGCTGCCAACAATCTGTTGACCTGTGCCTCACGAGATCTACATTCGTTTGTAAGGAACATGGTTTTGGGCAGTCCAGGGGTTAAGCCATTTATCTGCAGTACAACTGATTATTCATATATTTTGGCCGTGATAAAGTCGATATAAGATGCGAGAATACCGTTCCAAAAATATCATTTATGCCCTTGAATAACTTTCGAATAAGTATTATTAATTCTAAATATGAATATTACTTAATATTAAAATTTGTATATAGTTTTTGTAAAGTAAATTTTACAAATATTTTTCGCCTGCTTATTCATATTCAGCTTTTTATTCTAAAGTTTTGAAATGTATAATAAAGCAGGTATTGAAAACAATTCCAAAGAACAATGTTATATAAAAGATCATGCCTTTTGAGATTGTAAAGTTAATAATTATTGCATTAAGTTGTTCAACATAATAAAGGAAGATTTTGGCGAGTTGTCATTTTCTCAGAATTTTAAATGAGAAACCTCTTCTTATGTAAATATGTATTATATTCGTGATTACTGTCATTTTTTGCAATAAACCTTAAGTTTGACCAAAATACGAATATGTACACTTTTTAAAATTTAGTAGTAAATCGTTGAATCATTCATAGTATTCTGTTTCACAAATTCTGCGTTAAGAGTGTATTATATATTTGTAATTTTAAGTGGCATAAAAATATAAGCATATGTATTTAGAACATCATAAAAGTAATACATTCAGGTATTACGTAAGCAGTCCAAGGGGCGTAGAGTAGAAATATACGTTGCTTAGTAAAGGAAGTAATGGATATACCATAAACCTTACGTAAAATCAAGGTAGTATTTTTCTTAAAATCATCTATTTATTTGTAAATTGTCCTTGAAATAGCTTTAGTACGAAGCCATAGGACAAGAGATAGTTTTGAGTGTATTTAAAAATTTACGTCTATATTTTTTTGTTTAAATTCCTTATTGTGTCTTAACAATAATTAAAGAATTAAACGATTGCTTACGTAATATCAATGTGTTATTTTACAGCAATTACTGTTATAAATTGTTAAGCATTATCTTGTAGTTGTGTATTGTACTGTTTTTTGAAATAAATATTACTTTGGCGTGTAACGTAACTTTGAGTGTGAGCAATGTGAATTGTTCTCTCTTTCACTCCTGTTCGTTGTTGATGTTTGTTTGCCCATCGCAATAACGGATCAACATGAGAATAGTGATCACTTTTTTTCACGCAATATAATGTGATGATAGTAAGATTAGTACAGCAAAAAGATATTAGTATAAAAAAATGTGATTTATTTTTGCTTTATATAAACTACGAATTAATATAAGTATTAAATTAACAAACTCATCTAAGAGCAAGCAATTCTATAGTATGAAGCTTAATATATATCTTTGTGATTAGATTGTAATATTTTACAATTATTATGATATAGAAGGCCATGGTAGATAGATCTGTACGTATTAGTTTATAAGTAAATATATGTAATAATAAAATAAATATATTTTTGCAAATGTTTTATTTCCACAAAAAATCACACTTTGAAAACTACTCACTACTTTAAGATTCTGTTCGGGACACTATCCATCGACAAGTTTTGCATACTTCATTAGGAAAGCGGAATCTCCCAACTGCGATGTATGTAGAAAAATTGATGATGAAGTGTGCCAAGAACGGCATCGAAAGAGAGTCGTTGATGAGTGGCGTGAGAAGTAGCTGCCAGAACATTGGTATTTGTCACAGCATCCTAGCAGAACTCTGTTCAGGTGAAGCCTAGATGCTGTATGACTATAATGATACCTAATCAGCGACTCTCCTGATGAAGCTAGAATAATTGGAATACAATGGGGCTGATATATTATTTAGAATAAAAGCCCCTGGAATAATATTTAAAAAACTACTTTCTATGACATTGATAAGAAAACGATTTAAATGAAGATAGTTGGAGATAATATATAAATGTAGAGATTAAGATGTGAAAGAGTTGTATTTTTAACAAAGTAAACTGACTTTCTATGAAATCGCTAAGAAAAAGATATAAATTAAGATTTTTTGAAAAATATAAAAAGATAGAGATTAAGATGTGCAAGAGTTGTGTTTGTAAAAAAATAAACTGACGTTCTATGAAATCGCTAAGGAAAAAGATTATAATGTAAATAGAGAGATAGTATAAACGTGGAGATTTAAGACGTGCAGGCGGAATGCTTGTTGCGCATGTGCACGTTCAGGTAGCGCTGCTGGGCGAAGGTGAGCGGGCAGTGCGCGCAGGCGAGGCGGCGCGCGGCGTGCGTGCGCGCGTGCCGCAGCAGGTCGGCGCGCACGGCGAACGCGCGGCCGCACGCCCCGCACGCGTGCGCGCGCGAACGCGAGTGCCGCTTCACGTGCCGCGCCAGCTGCGTCTTCCAGCGGAACTCGCGCTGGCACTGCGGGCACGCGTGTCTCTTCGCCGCGCCGTGTATCTGCTCGTGGATGTACAGGCTCGCTTTGGATTTGAATCGTTTCGCGCAAGTTTTACACTCGTACTTGCACTCGGCGCCGTGCGTGTACCCGTGCTGCACGAGGTTCGCTTTCGTTGCGTACTTTTTCCCGCACACGTCGCACTCGTGGTCCTCGCTCTTCTTGTGGTAGCGCTTCATGTGGTAGAAAAAGCTCGAGGAGGCGTTGTACGTTTTGGAACAGACGGGGCATTTCCTCGGTTTCTTGTGCGACTTTATCTTGTCCGGTTTGGAGATTTCACTGCTGGGCGGTGTGGGGACGGTCTGGCCGCCCGACGTTGACGGTGTCGCTTCCTCTCCGTTGGGGTGATTGTCTCGCGAATCATCTATCGCTTCGAAAACTGACTCGGGGAGTGGTCCAAAGCCATCCTCGGTATCACTATGGTCTGTGAAGTCGTTTGTGCTTTTACGTTCCTTATTGTCATTATCTTTCTTCTTTGATGTAGTTGGTATCTCTTTTTTAGATATTTCTATTTTCTTTTCATCGACTTTGTCGTTTTCCTTCTTTGGTTTTATCTCCTCTTTAACTTCATTTTTGGGAACTATATAGCGATACTGTAGGGCGTGTTGCGACATGTGAGATAGGAAGTCTCTTCTGTCGACAAACGTATCGCAGTCGTCGCATTGGAAGAGTAAATCAACATGGACAGATACCAAGTGCTCCTTGAGAGAGCTCTCGGGGAACATGCCAGTGCAGTAGTTGCATGGCATGAATCTGTGCACCGAAGGAAGACCGAAAACTCTGTCGATGTACCGCGGCGGATCTCTTCTTCCTACCAATCCTGTTATTGTTCTGAATCTGCAACAAGAACAAATATCAGTACGGCAAAAATTCTCATAACAACAACAATAGTTTAATAATAGTTTTTTTTTGTCTTTCTGGTACTTTTTATTATTTATATTTGAGACTTAATTTCGCCATTAAATATATATTTTTATAGCATTCTTCTCATAATTAATATCTGTTTAAATGTCAGTCTTTCCAAAATTATTTCCATAAAATCTTTCATATGGATTGCAGAACTCATCTATTTTTTCTTTAATTTTATTGTTGGTAGCCAATCATCCAAATTTTGATCACAATTTCCAGTAGGTAAAATATTAGACGTGTTTTGTGATCATTTCAATGTCCTAACATGGTGGCGGCTCCCTTTTTAGAACTTTCCAGGGAGTTTTGGTAGCATTTCAGAATTCATGCTCCGTGTTATTTTCGATTCGATTCACTTATGCCCAATAATTGAAGTATATTCCGTAAAATGCCACCAACATTACAAAATAGAAAGGCAAATAACACAATCATCATTACATAGTATAAAACAAAGTTTCCTACCGCGTCTGTCTGTCTGTCTGTTCGCGATAAACTTAAAAACTACTGAACGGATTTTCAAGCGGTTTTCACCAGTGGATAAAGTGATTTATGAGGAATGTTGTGGTATATAATTTGTCAAGGATTTTTTTTATAATCAGTGCGGGACAACGTCTGCCGGGCCCGCTAGGTATAAATAAAATATAAAAACCCACTACATGACAAACTAAGATCATGACCAAAACTCCCCCATCTATTTTGTTACGTCATGACGTTTACCATTCGTTAATTTGTCTTTCTTTTCGTGTATCCTGGCGTGTGCACTGAGCTGACTGCGCAGTCTGAACGCTCGTCCACACCCGCACAAGTATGATTTCTCCCCGGTATGTACGGTGACGTGTGCCTTTAATTCTCCATTTCTCTTAAACGTAGAGCCGCACTCGAGGCATTTTAATTTACATTCCTCATGTGTCCGTCTGTGCATTCGCAAGGCTGCTCCAGATTTCGAAGCCTTCCCACAGACGTCGCATACGTAGTCTCTACTTTGAGAGTGTGATTTAACATGATCTTCCAAGTGGCTCTTCCGTGAGAAAGACTTGTGGCATACGGAACATGTGTATGGTCGTCGGTTGAAGTGTACGGACTGTGTGTGTCTCGTCAGGTTTCCGCAATCGTTGAACCCGAGTCCGCAGGTGTGGCAGCTGTATCTCTTCACACTCTGATGGCTTCGGGCGTGTCGCCTCCAAGAACTGAGAGCAATAGTTTTATCGCAATGGCCGCACACACCGAACTTCCTTCCGTCTTCATCGACTGTTAATTTTATTAGTCTCTCTGTAAATATTTTAGATTTCTTTTCGAAATCATCCTCGATAAATCCATTCTCTTCGGTGAATTGGTTCACCGGTAGTTCGGCGTCACGTCTGGAAGGGTTGAGGGAAAAGGATTTTTAATAAAATACTGAACATCGCGCATTACTTATTATATTCACGATAACATTGAATACTGGTCGATTTACTTATGAAATATACTAAGATTTTAAATTAATAATTGGCAATTTGTGTATACACTAGCTGGTGCGTTACATCTCGTGGCTCCATTTCGCTCTCGTGAACTCTTTTGATGTGATGCCTTAGCGCTCTCCGCTGCTTGAATGCTAGGCCGCAGAGCATGCAAATGTGTGGCTTCGCATCCGTGTGAGAGATGACGTGACTATTCAAATCGTGCCTCTGTCTGAATCCTTTACCACAATGTGTGCAAACGTGCGGCCTCTCCCCCGTGTGTTTCAATCGATGTCTCGTTAAACCCGATCGCAATCTGAACTTAGCTCCGCATTCCGCGCAATGGTGAGGGAACTGATCGCTATGAGTTTTCAAGTGAACGTGCAGCGATCCGCTCTGCGTGAACCGTTTCCCGCAATGGGAGCACACGAAAGGCCTTTCGCCGGTGTGGATCCGCATGTGTTGTTTGAGATTCTGTGAATTCGCAAAGTTCTTCGGGCACAACCTACACGTGTGGCGACGAACTCTATCGTGGGTTTCCGTTAAGTGTCTCTGAAGTCCGTTCGGTGCCCTAAATTGTTTACCGCAAATATGGCAGACGCAGGGCCGTTCACCGGTGTGAATTCGCTTGTGAAACAGATACGTGTGCGTTGAACTTAAGTTTTTATCGCATATCTTACACGTGTAGTAGAGTTTTCCGTTGATTTTATGCTGCACTTGGTTCAGTTCCAAACGAGTGACGTCGTCCAATCGATCTTTTCTCATATTAGATTGAGTTAAGTCGTCGTAATTTTCCAAATTTTCATGGTAATTTTCAGAAGAGCAATGGACG
The DNA here is from genome assembly GCA_036509395.1 of Antheraea yamamai. Taxonomy (NCBI): domain Eukaryota; kingdom Metazoa; phylum Arthropoda; class Insecta; order Lepidoptera; family Saturniidae; genus Antheraea; species Antheraea yamamai. Next base: position 823,284 of record AP028448.1, on the reverse strand, counting down.
GCTTCCTCACCGGAGAGATCGTGTTCCAGAAACTCAGAGTCACTGGAAGAATCCGTGAAGTCGGGATACGCTTGTTTCAATTTATGTTCAGCATTGAAATGATTTCTAAAATTGACTAAAGCTTCATAGAAATTATTGTACAAGTATTTTGATTTTTTTTTAGAATAACTTGAAAGGGGTTCGTCGTCAATCGAATCGTCATCATGCATACTCGCATCAACATTCATCTCTTTGGATTCATCGTCCGATTTACTCCCTTCAATGTGACGATCCATATTTCTACTGCACGCTTTCCATCTGCAACAAACAACGTCGATTACTTCGCTTCCTGTGGGTGCCTACGTGGTACTCGAGATGCGTGCGTTTTCTGAATTTCATTGCACAGATCGGACACTCGTATTTTCGTATATTCAAATGCATTTCCAAATGACGGTCGAGGGTATTTTTCGCGCGGTAGCACTTTTCACAGAATTCACACTTGTAAGGTTTATGGCCTGTATGAAGTCTAGAATGAACGTCTCTCGCTGTTCGACTAGGAAACGCTTCACCACAGAACGAACATAAGTAATTTAAAATCCCCTGGTGTGCGATCTTCATGTGACTGTTCAAATTACCTCTTGTCTGGTAGTTTTTTTCACATTTATTACACGGATACGAAATTGTTCTTCCGCTGTGACTCTTGAGGTGGACGAACATGTTGTACTTATTCGAAAAGATTTTATTGCACTCGGGACACACAGCCGGTATGTATTTCTGATTTTTGACGCTGTGTACTTTCTTTCCTCTGACCGGTTCTTTGATTTCTTTATGGGAATCTATTATATGTGTTTCCAGCTCCTCAGGACACTCGGTGACCACTCCACAGGTACGGCAAACATTTTTCTCAACAATGGCCTGGTTTATATGTTCATTTTGTAAATGTTCAATGAATACTGTTTTATCTGAGTAAACAGTATCGCAGCATTTAATACCCTCATCCATGGATACATCCTCATGTTTGTTTAAATGGCAAATGAGTCTAATGTGGGAAGTGAAAACGTTTACACAAAATGGACAACAATAATTTATTTGATTTAGTACATATGTATTTTTGCTAACATCTGATTTAGTATCTTGGTCTGATAATAAAGTTTCATCAAATGTTATATTATCTGTAATAAATGTCTCAAGATCACTATTGCATAGAGTCTCCGACTTGTGTTTAAAATTAAGATGTTTAGCCATCATATCTATTGATGAGAATGAAGGTTTTTCATCACATTTCTGGCAAACCATTTCCATGTCTGTATTACTGTTATCAATATTTAATGTATGCAAATAATTTAATAGAACATTTTTAACAGTATCATAAAACTCCTGTGTGACGTTCAACCTGAAATAGGGAATAATATTTGGGGACTTTTACACAATAAAAGAAAGCAGAGTAATATTTTGTGTCTCGCATCATTAAAGTGTTTCTACTTTTAGAATTCTCTAATTCTATAAATACATATTAAAATGAATACTCACATGTTCTCTAAAGCTTCCTCTTTTATCTTCTTCAGTTCAGGTGTTGATGCCTGCAATAATGAAAATGTTTTTAATGTAGCATAATATGATAAAATTGAAATAAGATATTTTTTAAGGCATTCCAGTACAACAGAATATAATAACTTTCTACATATACCATTTTACTATAATTACAAGTATCAAGTATCATTACATAGTATAAAACTAAGTCCCCTACCGCGTCTGTCTGTCTGTCTGTTCGCGATAAACTCAAAAACTACCGAACGGATTTTCATGCGGTTTTCACCAGTGGATAGAGTGATTAATGAGGAACGTTTTAGTATATAATTTGTCAAGGATTTTTTTCATAATCAGGGCGGGACAACGTCTGCCGGGCCCGCCAGTTACAAGTATAAAAATCAGTTAATTTGCTGGATACTAATATATACAAAATAAAAAGTAGAAGTCGAATTTTAAACAATGCAGTAGTCTTTGCGACTTTGACGTAGTTAACAGATAAAATATGCTATAGTCATTGCCACAAGTATAGTAAGTATATAGTAACATTAAAAATAATTGTTTATTTACTTGATTAATTGTGGTGGAAGTTGGAAGTCGCGAGCGCATCGCCACGTCTGCCTGCACGCAACACTCGACGAGTTCATGCCACGCCATTATTGTGCTTGTGCACTGGAAGCACACGACATTCGGCAAGTTGTCTTGTTCTGAAACCTGTAACAATATGTTCTTTAATCAAATTAATCCTCTTACAAACACACACTCGGATATCTCACAAGTTGTCTTACATTCTTAAGTTTATATGTATTCACTTATGAGTACTACTTCTTGAGGGAATTTGACCACTTTCTGTGGATGTGTACATATACTTCTCAGTGATTTGAACTTCAGCAACACTCATACAATTTCAGCTTATCTCATGCTCTCTGCATACGGGTTCCTTTGTGTATCTATTTCAATGTGCTTTCTTATATAATCATGAATTTGAATCATTAAATAAGATAGGAACATAACAGTGATTGATTAAACATTGTAACACATCTAAATTTTAAACAATTAGCTTTTTATATTCCAAGATATATATCAAAATTAATTTTCATGATAGATATACGTACGATCTGCATCTTAATACAATTTGATTAAACAAAAGAGAAGTAAAAAATACATCACCTGAATGGGTAAGTGTTTGCGTATCTTCTCAGCAAGATTATTCCGCATCCCATCCCCAGCAAATATGGGGATAACAAGCTCTGTGACAACGGCACAGATTCTGCACACATTTGAAAGGATGTCCATGTCTAAAACATATTATAAACTATTTCTTCTGTTTTGCACTTATTCATATTAACCAGGTGAATATTTTGTTTTGCAAAAAGCTTGGGTTGGCATTTGAAATTCGCATCTCGAAATTGGGGTTTTTAAGGATTGTTTTTATAGGGGTTAGTCACCCCTTTCAAACAACACACCCTCTCCATGCGAAAACGTGTAGGTTTTTAAATGTATTTGAAGTTAATATAAGGGAAGTGATTTTGCCTATACATGTGCATTTTAAAAGTTTTATAATAGGATAGTTTGGTTATTTTAGAATTAATAATTTAGAAGTAAAAAAAAAAACAAAAATATAAATTATTGGTACCATCACAAACGCTTTCCACGTTTGCCGAATAGAGTGAGCAAAGTAGTCGGAGCAAACCTGACTGAGTCATGTTAGGTTAATAGAGGACCAGGGCTGGAGCGAAGTGATTCTTGATGTTTTCTAGCCCTAGTTTGATTAGAAAAAATCAAACATGAATTGTTTTCATGATCACAAAGCCTTTCCTCACATAACACAGGCCGGTTATTAATGGTGGTTAGTATTGCAAACACTTCTTAAATTCCTTGTACAAGTGTATGTTTGTTTTAAATTAAAAAACAATTTTAACCACTTGAATGTCCGCAAATGTGAAATAGTTGGGTAAAAAATGAGGACAGAACTTCTGTAAATAATGGTTAATTTTTATGTATTTCTCAAAATTTATGTTTTTCCATCAATAATTTATTCTTTGATGGCTAGATATAAATAGTTTCATTTAAGTTATTATTTTAGTTGAAAAATCTACATTTTATTATACAACAATACCATCATTTTTAGTACTGTTACAAGATTTTTACAGACAAATTCTTTTTAATTTAACTTTTGTCATAAAATTTACAATTTTGTAGCTTAATTTCTTCCTCTACCTATATATAGAGTTATCATAGTGTTGTACAAACAGTTACGTTTTAACTTAAAAATCATCAAGTTAGTACTATACAACATTACCAATGATTGTTTGTAGGTGACATAACCTCAGAACTTTGATTCTCAGTATATCTCAGTAACTATGATTTGTCCGTAGTCCGGTGAAGTGTTAAGACCTTGCTAGGTCAATAGTGTAGTAAATTCGAAAAAAAAAAGATTCTCCAAAGGGAGGGGGATTGGTATAGAACCCCTCTATACCACCTCATATACATATATAGTCACCTGGCTCTCTGACCCATCCCACCACTCCATCGACTCTTATTTCAAGATGCGAATTTCAAATGCAGCCTTGAATTCGTTGATGAAATAATATCTGTGTTTATATAGTTCCAATCAAATTAAAAAACACTTTATTCAATTTAGGCCCTAAGAAGGCACTTATGAACGACAAATCTACCGCCGGTTCGGAAAACAACCCAGTCATCGAGAAGAAACGGCAAGAAACTCGATCTGGTTTATCTTTCTAACAAATATATATAGTATTTAGAATATATTAGGTACATGTCACATACGTTTGATTGCACAGAGATGAGTCAATTCCAGACATCACCATCGTTCACATATTGATCCACTCTTGACACCAAAACCCGCTTGACATGGCGCTTAAATTCGCAATCCGGCTCATTTAGTTAGTAAGGTTTATCTAAATAAAATGACGTTCCTATTATTGTTATATTATCATTTATAAGTATAATTTACACCAAATTTCCCTACTTAACTAAAAATATGTATTTGTAGCTTGTACATACATACAAAAATGAAATGCCAAGGGATTTCAGTGGACTTGATACTTACTTTCGGTGTTAACTTGATTGGTTGTACCATTCTGTTGCGAAGTTGATGGCGACTGGTCACCAGATGGATTTGATATAAATATTTGTTCAGTGTTGTTCATGTTTAATTCTTTTAGTTCACGTAGTTTTCTGATTTCATTTCCAATGCGAAACGACAAACATAATCAACAACGCAATAGGGACGATCGATATTCTTCTTTCTTTCGTTTTCGTTATTGGCAACCCAGTCCTTTTCAAAGACTATTCCTGCCATTTTCATGTAATAAATTGGTCACTTCAGCTTGTAGCTACCGAGAATGTCATCCTCTCTGGTAGACTGGCTGAAACTTTTGTAAATATTGTAAATAGAATATCGTTCAAACAATTGAACAAATAAATGAAATGTCGCATGTCTGTATAAATACCTTTTATGATCATTTTAATAAACAGTTTATTTTACGCTCTCCGAGTGTTATTATTACGCTGTCCGTGTTAGTCTGGAATGTTCTAGTAGTGAGTGAAGCACCTACAAGCTTAATACACTCTTCTTATTATCAAAATATGTTCCAGGCTTTTTATAATGACTAATCTTGAGGATTATATACAATGATGGATTTGGGCGGGAATAATGAGGAGGCGGATAAAGGTTGTAGTAGGCAATATATACACAAAAATAAGATCAGAGGTTTACAAAGAAATATTATGATAATTAAGAAACTTTATCAGCGATATAACATACGTTTTATTATTAAGAGACAGGATAGATGAAAGATCACAGCGAAGGATAGCCTTATAGCTACACAAAATATCATACAGTGGTAGAAAGTTATAAAGAGGACAATTAAAAAGAATATGTATAATGCTATCATCTTCAAGGCCACACTCGCAAATAGACGAGTCTCTAATTCTTAGCTTGTTCAAATGAAGTGGGGAAGAGCAGTGGCCAAGCCTTAGTCTTGAAATAACAGTCGTTGTTTTCTTATTTAATCTCAGTTTAGAAAACCACGGTTTCATTGAAATTTTAGGTTGAAACGACTTATAAAATTGACCTTTAATTGAATTTCTTCATTCTGTATTCCAGTTTTCCGTCAAGTCTTCACGAGGCAGAGTAGAAACCAAATCATTACTATACAGATTATTAACAAACGCACCTTGAAAAGCAGCCATTTTTGCCAATTTATCTGCATTTTCATTACCCTGAATACCTGAATGACCAGGAATCCATATCAATGATACTTGTAAGCTTAGTTGGTAGCAATGATTAAGTTTATTTTTAATAGCTGACCCGTGCAACTTCGTCTGCACCAAATCGGTTATTACTGGTGTCAATTGTATTTTTAAACTCGAAAAATTTTAATATACCTAAAACCTTATTGCAGCCACACCATCGATTACCAATTGTGAATCCAAACTATCAAGGGACTCACTCAAACCCAGATGGTTTGTGAGATATCTTTTAAAATAAGGCTACAACCCGTTCGTAGCAACCTACATATATTGGCGGTAATGTGAAAAAAAGATTTAGAGGTCTATGGACCCCCAGTTTCTAACGAAGTTCCTTCCCCTTTTTTGTAGACATTTACTATACAGTCAGTAGAGCTTACATTATAAAATATCAAGTTGATAGAGTTGAATTGTAAATTAAACGATAAAATTATATTCATAAAATAAATAATGATAAATGAAACACTGAATGATATCATAACTATTTTCAACTTGTATTAAAACTTTTTCACACTCCATTGTATTGAAGAAAAACATAAATATTAAAAAGATATGAACACGACGCATCAAATGTCACTTACCTATAACTATTTGTCTAAGAGCTAGTAATGTTTTCGAAAAAGAATTTCAATAAGCCAGTTTTTATATATCTTTATGTTCTTCCGAACAGTGTGCGGGCTACCTGGCTGTAAACGTTGCGTTTATTAGTGCATATCGCACCTTTACAGGCAAAAATATTAATTTTTATATAATTTTTTAATGTAATGTTTTTTACTAACTTTGAAACGCTACTAACACATGAAATTATTATCGCCAGACATTTTTGTTATTAACAATAATGTGCCCGATGCTATTTTTTTGTAAATTAAATAAGTATGTTCAAACTATGTTAAGATAGCTGTAATTTTAATATTATTATTATTTTTAATGAAGGCTTAGTCGCCTGCGCGACTATATCGCCTAGGTAACATACAACTATATAACAATAAGAATAACATAAACTTAACAATAGCCTATATTAATTTTGTACAATTCTTTAGCATCTTTTGAAATGGGGTCAGACAATAACGAATTGTACAAACCAGTGTGGAACGAACCAGTAGCATTAAGCCGAGATCTAATATCTTCGCTTCGAACACATTCTGCCAGGATGTGGTGCACGTCATCGATGAGCTCACAACTCTGGCAGAGTGTTGATGGTACTTTACGCATCAGGTAGGCGATTCCTGTGATTGTTTCCCGACGGCAAATCGTACTGTCATCAATCCATGGTGACCTTAAGGGGCGTGGCTGAATCGTTCTGTACCATATTCGTTTTGTTTTAGAACGCTCATCAAAGTATTCCTTCCAATGCGAGTAACAGCTATTTTTAAATACTGAGCAAGTAAGTTGGTAAAATATTAATAGGAGCACCTTCGGAGGATTCTCCTCTAGCTAAAAGATCAGCTCTTTCATTCCCAGTTATACCTATATGAGAAGGGATCCATTGTAAAACAATTACTTTGTTCTTTGCTTTGAAATCTAGTAATTGTTTCAAAATAGTGTAGGCTATCGGTATTCCTCGAAAAGTCAAGGTACATCGAGCTACGTGTTGAAGAGCAGTTTTTGAATCGGATAAAATAACAATCTTAATGGACTCAGTGGATTCTACAAATGATAAGGCCTCTGCAATTGCTATCAATTCAGTGTGCATAATTCAAATATTTTCATCAATTTGAAATTTCATAAAAGTTTTGGAATTTGACTCAAAAAATGCGGCTCCTAAATAATTACCAGCTTTAGATCCGTCAGTGTATATTTTAACAAAATTTGGTAATATTTATTCATATATTGAAGACAAATATCTTTTATTTTAAGAATATCATATTGACTCTTTGGCTTCCAAATACCATCTACATTTATTTTAATTGTATTGTGCAAATCAATGTTATCGACCCAGGTGTGTAAAGTGAACATTTCATGTTTTATACTTGTTTGAATTGGAGTATTTTTATATTGACAAAAAATAGAAACTAATAATGGTTTTTTTCTGTTACGCCAATAGAGTAATTGGAAAGAGGCGGACAGTTCTTCTAATAAATTAGGTAGTTCGTTTTTTTCGAATGACTTAAATTTTAATAGATTTTGCCAGCTAAATATTGTCTCCTAAGATGTAACGGACATATACTCAATTCGCTTTCCCTAACATGGATTGGAGTACTTTTAATGAAACCCCCAATAATTCTCATGGCCTGGTTTTGGACTTTTTCAAGTTTATAGAGGTTAATCCTGAACCACGTATCCTGAATCCTGTTTGGAAGGGCATAATATATCTTCATATTAAAGAACCAGCTTTTCTAAAATTCTCGTTCTTCCAACGTTGCTGGCTCTTGTACTAAGGTGTTGCAAAAAAGTCTTGTTACATTAACTACAATTTTTTATCTTTCGTTATCCTGGAGAACCCCTTGCGTTTTATGGGACAAAAAGTATCCTAAATGTAACCTTGGAATATTAGTTATTACTGTGTCAAGTTTCGTTAAAATCGGTTCAGTACTTTCAGCGTGATGCGTGTTCACAGGGACAGAAAGACAGACAGACAGACAGACAGACAGACAGACAGACAGACAGACAAAAATTATAAAAAGATTATTTTTGGCTTCTATATCGATAATAAAGTCTACTCCGATAAAAATTTTCAAAAAATATTTAATGTACAGATTTGACCTTGCTACAGTTTTATTATAGTATAGATAACAAGAGAGATAGCTGAGAAATTAGTTTTTTTAAACGGATTATGCAAAAGAGACTGTAAACAGCTTAAACAGTACTGCAGAATGGCAATTTCATAGAGACCTATTATAATAGCGCAGAATAGTGGAATGTTGGAATATTTTTTAACTGACTTCAAAAAAAGGAGGAGGTTCTCAGTTCGTCTGTATTTTTTTTATTTTTGTTACCTTATAACTTTGGACTGGGTGAACCGATTTTGATGATTCTTTTTTATTTGAAGGTGGTGCTTCCCGTGTGGTCCCATTTCAATTTGGTCCAGTTCTGACAACGGCATCCAGTGCAAAACCGTATAAGTGTTAAATTTGCATTAAGTATGTACACGACAAATAGTCGAATAACTTAATATCAGCTAACCGATTTCGATGATTCATTTTTTATTGGAAAGGATGTACTTCAAGGGTAGTTTGATGAGAGTTTGGTTAGGTTCTGATTATGGGATCCGTGACAAAGTAACAAAACTTTCAAGAAACGAGCCTACTCCTTTCTTAAGAGCCGGCAACGCATCTGTGATTCCTCTCGTATCGCAGGTGTTCATGGGCGGCGGTGATCACTTACCATCAGGTGACCCGCATGTTCGTTTGCCACCAATATTATAAAAAAACTCTTCAATTCTTAGGAGCCTATTGTGCTTATGTTCGTTGCTGTATTGCAACATGACGCAAGCATTGTAATTGCATTACTTAATTTGTATTATGTGTGAAGCGATGGTAGCCGAGTTGGTGGTAGAAACTTTCGCGCATTATTGATAATTTTGCGTTCGCACCAAACGTTACTTATTGTACAACCAATTGAAACCCTATCTATAATATAAAATGGAATCGCTGAATGTGTTGCTAAGCGTAAATCTCGAGAACAGCTGAACCGATTTCGCTAATTCTTGTTTTGTTGTGTTTGTTATTGTCAGAAGGTTCTTAGGAGAAGGCGCATATTTTAATATACTTAAGGCGGAACGGAGTTCGCGGGCACTGCTAGTAAAATATATTTAAATATATAATACACTGAAAATGAAAAAATAAAGTAAATTAACCATATTCATATGTTTTGTTTAATTTGGTTAATTTAATAAACTACTTATTTTCCGCTTTTTAGTGCCTTATGGGTTTTTGATTGATATTGAAGTCGGTTAATTCTTTTTTTTGAAAATTTACTTTTTTAACAAACTATCTACTATGAACTCGTTGAAATCTATACTAATATTATAAACAGGTAAAGTTTGTGACGTTGTAGGAGGTAATCTCAGGAAGTACTAAACCGATTTTGAATATTCTTTTACCAATAGAAAGTCACGTTATTTATGAATGTCATAAGCTATATATCACCACGTTAAGATCAATAGGAGCGGCGCAACAATGAAGAATGTTTTAAAATCGGGGTTTTTTTTTCCTTTTGAGAGCTTCCGCTGCGTGTTAGCCCAAAATAACTATTCCACGCGTACGAAGTCGTGGGCAGAAGATATTAATTAATTATCATTACATAGTATAAAACAAAGTCCCCTAACGCGTCTGTCTGTCTGTCTGTTCGCGATAAACTCAAAAACTACCCAACGGATTTTCATGCGGTTTTCACCGGTGGATAGGGTGATTAATGAGGAACGTTTTAGTATATAATTTGTCAAGGATTTTTTCATAATCAAGGCGGGACAACGTCTGCCGGGCCCGCTAGTAATATTATAAAGAGTTGTAAAGTTTGTGAGGTTGTAGGGCGTAATATCTGGGGAGTCGGAGAAAAAATGGTCGAACGAAAACGTTTCTTACGAACGCTGCCTTAACAATGAGAGATATATGATTGAGTTCTAGAAAAAAGTTGTAGCTTGATAATGCCTATTACCGCCCAATGAAGTGGGCACGGGTCGGCTAGAAAATTTATATGAGGATCCACGTCAACCTTTTTGGCCGCTCTGAATATAAGTTTAAGGTAGGTCTTGCGCATAGTTTATTTATTTATTCAATTACAACAAAGTTTTTATATATTTTAAAATGATATTTATTCAAAACTAACAAATGATAGTCCTCGTCAATCTTTTTGACCGCTCTGATTCTGAATATAACTGCAAGTTCGGGGTTAGGCATAAAATAATCAGCAGTTTAATATTAAGCAAAGTTAAAATATGCTTATAGAAATCTAATGTTGGCAATTATTTATCCTTAAGTTGTCTCGATTTTATACATACATATAATATAATACATAATGATATCTACATTTGTTTTCTGGACATCCATAGACGCAGAGCGGTTAAAATGTCTAGCGCGATCTGTATATTATATCTTTATAATAATTATAATTAGTAATATAATTGTTACAAAATAAAAAATACTTTTTCCAAAAATTCAATCTTTTTTATATTAATGTCAGAGTTGAGTTATTTTTATTTTTTTACTTATTTGTTTTGTGGTACCTGTACTAGGCCTAGCCTGTATCACAGGTAGGTACTACCACTTTCCATTTTCATATAGTAATTGTCATTGTCATAGTCAGGAACTCCTTGTCCGATTTGAAAAATTCATTCAGTGTTAGATATCTCATATCTCGAGGAAGGCTATAAGGTATATATCACGCTAAGATCAATAGGGGCGGAGGACCAATGAAGAACGTTTCACAATCGGGGTTTTATTTGACGTGAATACATCTTTAAATTTGCTACCATACAGGGGTAATCCGAAAAACCTAATGATAACAAAATCAGGGGATACAGTTTGGCAATGTAGTTTTGAATCTATTCTCTGCTACCATTGAATAGCTAAAGGATCAAAGAATTCATTACACCAAGCCAGGACTCTAACACATCGCACGCGGTGTAGGGGGAAGCGCCGCAATTTTGAGTTGATTCTGCTGCGTGGAGTTTCAGTCGACAGCTCTTGTCAAAGTCTATCGATTATATATAAAATATTAGTGTAAAATCGTTACTGTGTATATAATAAGGTGTTAAAACCAAATCCAAATACAGAAATCGTATAGGGTTGGAGAGAGCAGCTCAAAACCAATTGAATGGTACCAATAAAATACTATATGACCGAGTCAAGCAGTGGAGGCAACGTAAAAATGTAAATACGGCCGAGCGGATCACACAAACCTATAATAAATAAAATTATAACATAGTAATTAATTGTTAGGTTGATTTATTTCCTGAACCCGTTAAATGGAACAGTTGCCATCATAAACAAAACATGGAAACCCGGAGGACTTACATAAATAATAATAACTTATATAGAAAATATTGCCCGTTCCGAGACGTATTCACGTACAACAAACGGCCGTGTCATAACACAGTCACACCGAATTTTTTTGCGTGCGCTTCGTAAACGGTAACTATTACACGTGTGCCAAGCCGCGGGCAAAAGCTAGTCAGTAATAATGAGTAAATAAAAGAGCACAGGGTTATTAGTGAATAAATTTATTTCAAAAACTTTGATGTAATAAATAACGAAATAAATGAATGTGAAGCACACATAAACAATTTATTTCCATGTAAGTAATATGTTTGTTTTTTGTTATTATGAGTACAAATCAGTTGTGTTTCTTCTGTTGTGGTTGGTTGGTAAGGGCTGCGCGACCAGCTGTCGCCACTACAAGTGGGGCTACCATCATGGCTTTGTTTTTATATGTTTGGATAACTTGCTGAAACAGATTTTATTAGATTAGATTAGAATTTTTTGTTTTACTCTACTAAAGTAGATGGCTAGTTAAAATACTCTATAGATTCAGTCTTAATATTTATTGTTTAGCTGAGATCTCATAAACCTCTTCATGAACATTTGCGTGTTAAATATTATTGTAATTTATTTGCATGTGTTTGACAGTAGGTATACTTAATTTGGAATCAAACGGCTCTCTATACGGTTTTACATGACAGTAGTTATAATTGAAACAATATAAGCTTTTCGGTAGACTGATAAAATAACACATACATTTATCTCACAATCACATAATGTATTCTGTGTATCCAACCCTTGTTTAGGATACCCACTAGTGAAATGTATTGAAGGATTAATACTAATTTATCTAATCAAATTTAATGTACACCATTATTGCAATTAAAGAAATTTAAAATCTATATGAAAACAGATAACATTTATCGTATCATTTTAAGGCAATCAGTATCATCAAGTCAATCAGTTGGGTGGCATTTTCGAAAATACACTTAAATGCCGGGCTACGTGACAATGACAAAAGTTTTCAAATAATTACCAAAACTAGTTTAATGAGAAAAACGGCGAACGTGAGGAATGATATTGACATGAGAGTGGACTCCGAAGAAGGGAATTCTATATGCCCCCGAGCATTGCCCTCTGTTGCACGAATCTGACGTTGGCTTTTATCATAGTTGTCTGGCCATGTGGTCTCGATGCGCTCCTCTGGAATAGAGTTAAAATATTCAGATAATCTTAAAACGAAACTTTAAGATCTATTTATAAACTTACACCAATTATTCAGTTTTTAGTTCGTAAATTAAATTAATTCGTTTAATTAAAAAAAATACTTTCAACCAATACGAATTGAAAGTACACACGTGAAAAGATAAATGAAGTTTTTAGTAAAAATAGTATTAAGCGTTATTTACCTATGTTCGCTAATAAATTGTTCTTCAGATCTTCCAAATATTGTACTTTACTGCTGAATCCCCTTCGAGTATTTGTCGATATAGTTTCAGATACTAATTTCACGAATTTAATTATAACATCTACTCCATTTGACTTTTGATTTGGTAATGATTTTTCTGTACTGAATACCAAACCATTTCCTCTCTCTGTGTTGCTGGTTTTTATATATTCTGGATTGCTGTCATATTGTTCTTTATTATATTCTATTTCGTTATTGACCTTCAATTGCTTGTTATCAGCAGTAATATTGAACGAGTTTATTGTAAAAACTGATGGTTTTTCTCTTGAGCTATCTGCGACTGGTTGTCTTACAGTTTTTACTGATATTTTTTCTGCATTTTGTGATTTTATTTCAGGAATTCTATAAAACCGATTTACATTTAAAACTTCTTCAAATGATTCAACTTCTGTTAAAAGAGGTTTATGTTTTGTAATAGTATCATTTCTTAAATCTTGCTTCGAAATGTGATTGTTATTGTTGGTTTCGTATAAGTTAATATAGTAATTAGATATTGCTTCAGTAGTTGTTGACATATTAATCTTATGTTCCAGCTCAAAATTATTGTAAAAAGTTTTACGATATTGATTTTCAGATTCTTTCTTAAATAAATTCGCTTCATTCCTTGTGAGTTCTTGTTGGAAATTAAAAGTAGATGATTTAGAAGGTGTATTTGTAGGTTGTACACGATCTACTTTTTCTACGTGTGAAATTCTTTTCACGTTACCTTTAATTCCTTTAGGTACAGCATTGGTATTAACTATAGCGATTCCAAATGGATGTCGTTCATTTTCCGAGTTTATATCAGTTGGTTTAACTTTAAGTCTCGCTGGAGAACTATTAGGATTTTTATTCCATTGATGTTCAGTGACGCTGTTGTTTGTATAGATTTCCTTTTCTACTGTAATTTCAGTCGTTAGAGAGTACTGGTGAGAGGGTATAACAGGTTTTCTGTAATGTTGTTGAGTTATTTCAACCCATTCGCAACCAACTCTGGCGATGAGGAGAAGCGTTACCAACATGTTTGCGTTCTTAATAGTCGTATTGTGAACTGTTCTGTGACATGTTTCGCTTTGTAAGCTTTGTTACTGTTATGTTAGACGTTGCAAACATTTTTTGGCGTAAAATAATAATAATAATATTTATTGCCGAACAACTTATCTTAGGCTTACATATGTTGATAATATAACAAACTTTTTTTTTCTAAGCATGTTATAAATTATATCTTGATATCCACACTAGGCTCGAACCCTGTCTTGTGGATTTCTACTTCAGGACGATTTGTCTATCGGGTTAACAGGGTTTTAACCGCGCTCGTGTGTGTTTCTGTTTGTATATGGTTATATGAATATATGTTTGTGTCTTTCACAATGTTTGTGTCTGTCGTACAGTATTTGTTTATTTTATTGTATAGAAAAGGACGTATCGTGTTTTCTAATAATAATTTAACCAACAATGCCCGACTTTATAAAAGTAAGTTAAAACATAAAAAAAACCTCATGTATTACTCAAAGGAAGTATTTAAAAGTTCGAGCGTAAAATCTATCAATTTGTAGACCAATTATGTACGTGACACGTATAGTCCGTACACGTATATCTGTAAAGCCAATGCGATTTGGCTCATTCATTTTTTTTGTTTAATAAATCAATATCAACAATTTTGCCTTTGAAAGGCATGCGACCAAATTTAATAACTATTATGTACCCATATATGGCTAAAAAAAGATTGACTATCACTGGAACTAACCAAGTTTAAAAACAATGAGCGAAACATCAAAATTAAGGAGTAAATTTGTTTTTTGTTAAATTCTATACATAGAAGGTATATAAAAGACATATCTGTTCTGTAATTGTTTATAAATAAATTTGTTCCAATTCAAACAATGACGATTAATAAAAAGACAATAAAAATTATAACGTATGGACGAATCAAGTAAATGATGCTTGCATCCCATATAGGAATATCCGAATTTTACCTCTAAATTCAAAAAGCAATAAGTTAGTGGACATGTTTATTGCTGTTGTTGGAAGACAATTTTCCGCTTCATGCTTTGAACGTCTATACATATAATAAGAATGTAAATCTAACGTGTCTGTACTTTTTCGATTATCATGAAAAAAATTGTTGCAAGTGTCTAGGAATAAGTAATAGAATACATTTAAATCATTTTTTGAAATGTCTGTCTATCTATCCGTTTGTTTGTATGAACACGCATCACTGTTAAAGCACTGGGTTCACATTAAAACCTCAGCAAAAAAATCATAAAGCATATCCTTGAGAGTAACTTAGTCTCTGTTTCATTAAAATGGGTCGACTCTATCAAAAGTTATTGTAATTTTAATGACGACGCGGCGTAAGTATGAGAGAAAAGTAGACAAGTAAATGAACTTAATACATTCATATGACTTTATTGATCACTGTTTTTACATAAACTTCTACGCAGACGAAGTCGCGGGCACAGCTAGTTAATAATAAATCTGCTAAGCATCGAGTGTACATATATAATATACATTTATAAATATTGCGCTTTACACTGAATCGAATCGACGTGTGTATATACAGAGGGTTATTGGTTATTCAACGTACTCCCGTTAGGTGCTGGGGGTAATTATTTGTGATAATTTTAACCCCCATATGCACTATGCAAAAGTGAACCATTTTTGAGTTATAATGTTTTTTAGCTTTTTTTTTAATAAATCAAAAATGCAACAAAGATTAAAAAACAGTTTAATTTAAATCTAATTTCTTCTGAATTATAAAAACGATTAAACTGGTTATATTTATCAATATTAAAACAACAATTATCGGTCTTAATTTAAAAATGCGAGACGAAAGACGATATTATTTCAACATTTTTTTGAGATCTAGAAGGATTTGCATGTTTTTTTCCACTAAAATACCTTCAGAACAAATAAAAACGTCATGAAACTTGGCTTTCAGATTATTTTAAAAACAACCGTTTCGCTTAGCTCTCCAACAATGCATAGCAACTAGGAACTTATTTCAAAGAAAGTGTAAAAGAAATGATCACAAAGGAAGGAGTCGAAAATTCGTATTAGAACTAAACTCAAGGGGGTTCTTAAAAATTTCCATAAAATAAATCAAAAATAATACCCAAACAATATTTACATTAAATAAAACAAAAAATACAAATTCAAAATAAAAACTAGAACCAGTAACAGTTTGGTAGTAATAACAACTAATAATAAGTAACAATTAGACATGTTGTAATTTAGAACCACTAACAATTTAGTAGTAATAACAATCTATCTATCTTCTTCTATACTATAATAAAACTGTAACAAGGACAAATCTGTACATTAAATATTTTTTGAAAATTATAATCGGGTAGACTTTGTTATCGATACAGAAGCAAAAATAACCTTTTTAAAATTTTTGTCTGTCCCTGTGAACACGTATCACTCTGAAAGTACTGAACCAATTTTGACGAATTTGGCACAGTGATAACTAATATTACAAGGTTACATCTAGGATACTTTTTATCTCATAAAACGCAAGGAATCTCCAGGATAACGGACGATATTAAAAAATTTGTAGTTAATGAAATTCTTGACGGATTTTCGTAAATTTTCTTTGTGCTATATATAGCAGACAGATTAACTGACAATGTAAGCTATATTTCCCTAAGCTACTTTAAAAAAAATACCAAAAAAAATTATCGCTGAGTACCGAACCATCGGACCATATAATGTCCAGTACGTTATAACTGAGCTACGGCTATTTGACATTTCTATGCGTAATTATCAACCACATATGAAAAAAATATGTGTAAACGACACTGTCACTTATATGTTGTTACATTTGTTTTATCGTATAAAAATGTTTGCTAAACAAAGGTGACAAGATTTTTTCCTAAAACATAAACCTCGATAATAGTTACATTGCATTGTAGAAGATGAATCTCAATTAGAGTTCTATCAGTACGTGTGTTGTTTCAATATTTGATAAAATTAGTTTTCTAAATATTGTTGAGTCTTTAAGTAGTTGGGTTTAGGTTTGTGAATCTACGATTAAAATAATCAGTTGAGGTGTTTGCAGGTACCATACTATGTTGTATTTATACTAATATTATGAAGAGAGGTAAAATTTTGTTTTCCAGGAATGCTTGGTACTACTGATCCGATTTAAAAAATTATTTCACTGTTAGAAAGGTATATTATCTCAAGTTCAGTATATCAGTGAAAGAGGTGGTTTATATGTCAAAAGTAAAATAAATTTGACAAAATTAAGATTGAATGCAGATTTCACGTATACTTATAAAACAAACAACTAAAACAAAATAGAAATTTAATGTAGATAAAGTTTAGATAATGCTGCGAACGGGTTCTAGGCTTATTTTAAAAATTTTCTCACATAACAACTGGGTATATGTTTGAGTGAGTCCCTGGATAGTTTGGATTCACAATTGGAAGTGTGAGATGTCGCTGCAATCGGGTTTTAGGTTTTTTAAGATTATTTGCGTTTAAAAATACAATTGAAACCTGTAATAACGTCTTTGGTGCAGAGGAAGTTGCACGGGTCAGCTAGTTAATAATAAGTGACAATTAGGATATTTTGTAATTTAGCCTAACTAAACTTTCTTGTTCAAAGTGACTTCCCTTATTGCGTATGCGAAGTCGGGTTCTTTTTCTTAGTAGTAGAGTTAGCGAGTTCAAGCACCATGTCCAACGGGTTTTAATGTCTAAAGACTATATTATAGTGTGGTTCAATATGAGAGCGATGGTGACGTCTGGAATAACGCTTCTCTCTGTGCATACGTTAAAAACGAATGTCTATGGTTGTAAAAATATGTATGATGAAAAAACCCGATCGAGTTTCTTGTCGGTTCTTTTCGATGAGCTGGTTGTTTGTCCGAACCGGTGGTAGTTTTGACATTCATAAGCGCCTTCTCAGGGTCTAAATTGTAAAAAGTATTTTTGATTTTATTGCGTAATCCGCAGACGCACCAGAGTGAGCAATATGTTTGTCGAGACAGCAACGACGCGAGTTACGTTCGAGTATTTAATGAGTACTAAATCCATAAGAGAAATATCCATCCATTCTTATATAACAATCACACCAGTTCAACAAATACGAATTCTGACAATATACATCAACGAATACGTAGAAGTCTGAAAACTTACCTTTATACACAGATTAGCACACGTTCACATTGTTTCAGACACGGCAACTTCTGCTATTTGTATAACATATTGATTTGATGAGAATAGTTTCATCATTTGAGTCAGTCAGTTAATGCTCTAGTGGCAACGGAATAATTTGATTTTAGTAACGTTGTATGCAGCATATGAAATCTGTGATGGTGATATCCGAGACTGCTACCTCACGTGTGAAACTCTTTAGAGTTCGTCCTCTTAATGTCAAAATCACTACATTATAAAACAAAGTCCTCTGCCACGTCTGTCTGTCTGTCTGTTCGCGATAAACTCAAAAACTACTGAACGGATATTCATGCGGTTTTCACCAGTACCTAGATAAAATGATTCGTGAGGAACGTTTAGATAGGTATATAATTTGCCATGATTTTGTTTTGTCAGGGCGGGATAACGTCCGTCGGTCCCGCTAGTAATAAATAAAATAACATAGAGAAATATATTTAAACGGCATTTTATTATTTAAATAATTAATATTACATAACACATTTATATAAATCACTCTCGTTCATGTTTTTTTGCACAACATTAACAATATACGGGCCATCCCCGCGGCACCTGCCGGGAACCCCCGGGCATCATCTCGTGCTGTCATTTATAACAAAATTTGTTTAAAGTTATATTTTTTAAATATTTCCAAATTACATTAATTATTATTAAAATTATATATTTGTTTAATTTAGGCCATTTTAAATGTATGCAATTCTTAAAATTACAGTTTAGGCCATTAATATCATTGAAAAGTTGTACAAAATCATAATTAACAGCACAGAGACTTACAGGAATACATGCATATTGCTTGCATCGACAAATTAATAATAGAAGATACAACGCCTTATTCATTTTAACCAATGCTACGTCTTATAAACATCTGCGTACATTACACCTAAACATTCATGATATATCGATTTCATACTTACTTACATACATAATGTATAGGTATTACAGTATGAATTCAATTGAAAAGTAGTTAAATGCAAATTAATAGTATAACATAAATAAATATACGAATGCATTTTTTACACAATGAATAAAAGATATCTACAGCACTATTAAACAGAAATGATATAATACTTATAAACAGAAATTAAAGCTTAATGGAGAAGTTTCATTATTGAAATATATGCGAACAACTCTGATTTTAATGACATGGAAATTATTTTGATTTGTTGAAATATTAAAAAAGTAATGTTAAATGCTTTAAGTAGTTTTTAAAAGTATATTTATATTCAAACAATTCCACATCTGACGTTTTTTTAACAGTAGTAGTTTTTCAGTAGTGTAGGACCGCACTGAAATTAGATCGCGCAATTTATATTCGCGGCGTTTATGTTCCGCAGCTGAATCCTAAAAACGTTCTGTGAATAAATTTGTCACGATTTTTATCAGTTCTTGAAACTTTGATTTGTTTGTTTCTGTGGAACAAAAGACTTCTCAAAAGATATTATGTCAAATTACGAATTTACTTCATTATACGACGAGCGTCTTGCAACTACATACTACACGATATATTTAGGTTATAAAAACAATCTCCATCGATATATTTCTAGGGGCTTCGTATGAAACCTCAGATTGCTGCGTGAATTATGAAAAATAAGTTCCTATATACCCGTCATTAAGTGACAGGATTGTATGAGAAAAACACTCGATTTTTTTAACTGAGTTTACTCAAACGTAACTTATTGGATCTCATATTATTTAAAGATTTAACAACGTGGAAGTGATATACATATTGGTTGATATATTCTTAATAAATCTGTAATATCACAAGTTTATGATTTAAACACTATTTATTGCATTTAAAATATGTTGCGCTGTAATTGTAAAGTCAGTGTGTTGATGTTATTGAAATACGTTATATTCATTTCAAAATATAAAATACATTTCACAGCGTGTTTCGAAATTTGTTATTATCTCGTCCAGAATCTGCTATTGTATTATATGTATCGAATGGCTTAAGTATATTAGCTAATAGAACGAACAGGGTTGTTAAGTTTCACATAGTATTCCCGAAAAACATCACAGAAATTAAATTGTATTATAATTATAAATTAATTCAATGAGCTCGTTTATTTGATAAAACAATAAATTTCATTAAATTATTTAAAAGAAAGATAAAATATTGAAGGAACACGAGTGTAGAGCGGTTGATATAAATAAATGCTTATAGATTTAAAAGATAACTTTGAATAACATTTTAATACAGATCACAGAATAATATGGAAGTAATTGCAGTGTAAATGATAGTAAAAGAGTAATAAAAGATCACAGCTTTAACTAGTTATGTTATTTAATGGAATGACCGGTTGTAACGGCGATTATATATAAAACTCAATAATTGTGATTAATATATCATTAGTAATTATAAATCAGGGTAGTATCTTAAAGGTTCTTGAACTATTTTAACACTAGACTTAAGGGCAAAACAACACCGACATATTTAGATATTGAATTATGTTTTTCTCAATTGTTAATATTTCCAGTCAATTTTGTTGCCATCTAAGCTATAACGCTGTTGTGTTAACAATAACTGTTATTACATACCGTTGTCAGTTATTCTGCTGTTGGGAAATTTGCTGTTTTATAACGGATCGCAGTTAATAATATTTTTTTTTTATTACGGGTTTGAACAATGGTAAGTACTCTCGCGTTCACAACTATTGGTGTTTGCATAATATTTGCTTTGTCGGACGAGAAATAGCCACCAGCAGAATAATACTTTGATTATTTGCTATCCATTGCTTAGGAATAACACATTACACATTAATATTAATAAACATTATTTCTGGTAATTTCTAGAAAAGATGTCCATATTTTCAGCATAAGGCCCTAAAAAAATTGAAAAGATTTTTTTGAATGAATAGCAAATTGCATATTTTGTTATTAGGAAGTAAATTGTTAATTTGTAAAACTATGTATACAGCGCCGATATCCGCCCCCAAGGGCTACGCTGTGGCCGCATAAAGTCGGTCTCCTCGTTTAAGTGTTTGTTTCATAACTTATTAATATATAGTTTCTATATTAATTTACACTAAATAATAAACGTATTGTAATGAAGCATGAAGCCACTAGCTTCAATATCCACACAGTAAATGCAGCAGTATATGTGTAAACTTTACATAAAATCTATTAAAATTTCTCTTTGTATAACTCGAGTATATTGGTTTATTTTGGCGTATACTTGTTTACAAAGGTCCCTCGGTCATAAAAACGCAATGTAAAAAATATTACGATATTTGTTGGCACCGTTTGTGATATTGGCTTTATTTACTTTTTTTTTCTTGTACCATTTTTCAATTAGGCTCTAATTACAAGGTAAATTGCATTAGATTTATAAAAAATAAATGTAAAAAAATATAGAAAAAACAGAGACTGATTGAATAATCTCAAAATAGGTAACAGTTATATTTTAAAGCAATATATGTGTAGTTTAACAACATTGTGACTTGAATTAAAGTTCATTAGTTTATAAATACGAGCTGTACTTATCACCCTAACTTAATATCATATAACAACGTACACGAAATAAGTTAAAACGATATTCGGGAACAAACCACAAAACACTGATCTCTAATTTGTGATTCAATTTTTATTGTGTATTCGTCATAACATTCAGTAAATTATATTTCAATATACTTGATTATCTTTGCTATCATGTTTTCTTTTTCATAGATTAATTTTAGTTTTTTGTAGATAAATGCATTTGCACTTTTTCATTTATTTTTTTGTAAAATGTTTATTAATTTTTGATGTTCCATAATTTAATTCTTTTATATTATTAATAGTGTAAGTTGTATCGATGTGATGAAGCGTTGTTGGTTTGCAGTCTAGTATGCTCCTTCTTATTATTATATTATTCATCGGAATGTTGACTGTTGCATTATTCACAATTGTAAATAAATAAATATATTTAATATATATCGACAATATATTATATATTGTACAACTATTACACATTACCATAATTAGTCAAATGTTGTAGGGAGTGAGGGGGGATAACGGGGATATAATTCATTTACAACTCATCCCCTGCGGTCCACGGACCATAAATCGTGTCTCACAAAAATTTATCAAGTAATTATAATTAATTTTTGTATGCAATAACGTTGTTGAATCGAATGAATAAAGAGACTAGTGAATCCTAAATATACATAAGGTAAATTTAATTTCCCAATGTATGTACGTGCATCACTTTAGAACTGTTGCATTTATATGGCTAATTCTTGTTTTGTTGTGCTGGTAATTGTCAGGACAAGGTTTGCAACCCCCTTAGATCGCAAGACGGTAGCCCCTGATGAGGGGTCGAGGGAATGAAGTGCATAAGCAGTACCTCCTTCCCGGTCAAAAGGTGTGTCAAGAACACCACAAGGTTTTAAGTCAGTAAGAATCTGACATAGCCAACTGCACTGCCCAGCGTTGAACTGGTAATCTTATGTAAAATTTGGGGCCAGCGCTTATGGCACTCAGCCGCTTGGCAACAAGGACAACGCGAATCTTACTAAGCTAAACTAGCCAACCTATTCATACAAATACGAACTAGTGAATCATACATTTGTACCAGCATGTGTGCCTCACGAACTCAAATATGTATTTTGTATCTGTCAACTCAGCGAATTCAAAGCGGGAATCGAGTAATATTATAAACGATACGACACTCAGCCCAAAATACTAACAAAACTTGAAATTACGCGAGGGATAGTGACTTAATAATGTAAACAACGTTTAAAGAACCTCTCGAAATTTAACCCCTGATGGGGTCATAAAGGATGTAATCGGGTATTATAGGGAACGATATTATTCTGGTAAGCTCTATTCGTTACTTGATGTACTCTACAGATTCATATTTCGGCTTTTTCCAGTTTAATCGTGTCTAAGGGGATGCCGTAGTTTTTACGGAAACTATTAATTTTTAGGTAAAACCTAAATGAAGTTTGGTATTTATATTATTGGGCATAATGAGCGCGGGACACGTAAATTTATATTTATCAAAATTCAACCCTTAAAGGTATGAAATGAGATAAACAAAAGTGTATGGGAAGTAACATTTTCATATAAAATTATTTTTGACTACTTCTTCAAACTTAGCCTAATCGTTCTAACATCGGAGACCACAATTACCGATGTGGTAGATTTTTTTTTAGTGAATTGTAGTTTTTGTCCCACGTTATCTAATTGGGATAACTAAACTGTATAATTTTTATAGTTTCGCAAGCAAAACCTCATGCGGAAAACTACTTTAGTATGGTAGGAATTACTTTTTATTTTTACGATGTAATACGTAGGATTTTATCATTACATATTATAAAACAAAACCTGTCTGCTACGTCTGTCTGTCTGTCTATTCGTGATAAACTCAATGACTACTAAACAGATTTTCATGCGGTTTTCACCAGTAGATAAAGTGATTCATGAGGTTTAGGCATATAATTTGTCAAGGTTTTTTTATTATCAGGGCAGGACAGCGTATTATTATTATTAATATTAGTTTTAGATAAATCAGTGCTTTAAGGTTTATTCCTAAATATTCTTCTTAAATTTTATTATCGAGTTAATTTTATAGTTACGTTTATATAATAATATTTAGGCCGTTTCGTTTCCTATGGCAATATTATGCCTAACGTAACATTATATTTATATATTTCAACAATTTTAACAGTCATTTTCGTCATTATTTAGACCGTTTCGTTACATTGTATAAATTATAATGAGAAAATTATGTAACGAAAAAACATCCTATCAAAAAAGAAATTGTTTATCGTTTCCCACCTTTTTGGCAAAAAATACCATAAACAAACGTAATGTATTTACAAAACTCAGTTGACTATGTTAAAATTAAACTATGATATCAAGTATTACTTATTTGTTACGGTAATTCAAATTTAATTTTATACTTACTAGTACCATTTTGCAACTGTGACCGTTCGAAATATGATGGGGTGAAGTTTACGAGACCAATTCTGAAGCAATTCGATGATTAAATAAAATCCTATACAACGTGAAATAATAATAACAACAAATATAAATGTATTTTAAAAATACAGACCATAAATTTTTAAACAAAGTTTACTTTAGAATTGATCTTAGTCATATTTTTAACAATTTATTTAAATACATGACATTCGAGTCATTTCTTAAAGTCTTAAAGACTAGGAATTAATTACAATCATCTAAGATGTTAGTTGTATTAAAAAAAAATAGTTTTACGTTCGAATCGCACACAGAGTTCTGAACACGACCCCTAGTTTTGTGTATGGCTATTTCACGTTATGGTGCATATGTAAAGAATATTAACAATGCGATTATTTTTTCAACGAATATCACTATAGTTGAGTAAAGAAATACAAACGTTAATTGATTTTTAATTACATTTTCCAATATGTTTGTCATTCAGTAAAACGCACCATTTGGTTGGTTGGTTTGGTTTATTTGTTCGGAATTAGTTGTGGCGTAATATTATAATCTTGCATATCACTGCAAATAATATTATAATTCGCTATCTATAATTATAGATATAATAAACATCAAAATAATCAACACGATAGTTTTACACTTATTTACTGTAATTGGAGACTAAAAAACCTTATCCAGTTCTACTCCGTGTTATAAATACACTTCGAGACATCCGCTAACATTTATAAATAAACAAACAAACATCGATACATTCAAGATATGGAGTCACATTCTATTATAGTAATATATACGATAAATAAGCTGTCGATCACAAATGGTCATGTTGTTATCTTAAAACTAACAAAATAGAGCTGTCGCGATAAACAAAAAAAGAAAAAAATAAATGATGACGTAACAAAATAAAATTTTCTAAAAGTATCGATTAAAACGTATATAAAAAATAAACTAATTTAAAAATAATAATAAAAAGAGTGTAAAATATATGACATCGTAATCCCGCTACGACTACCTGTAGGAATGCGAACGACAAACGAGAAATTGCCTAAAAACATCGATAACTTTAATTAGTGATGAATTTGAAAGTAATCGTATAAAATTGAAGAACGACAAAATAGAATTCGTCTATAATTTGTATATTAAAAAAAAAAACCAAATTTTTAATTTCATTTATAAACAATCAACGTCAACATTCACACGAATTAATATCGATAAACCTAATAAAAAACTCATATGTTATATATTTGTTTTCATTTTGTCCACCTCACTATTATGCAGTTTTTGATTTTATACGATTCAAACTTTACGATAATTACATTACTTATCAGAGTATAATTACATATGTTTTAATATCGATATGGCTGACGAGTATTCGATGTAAATTTCCAACAAATAACATTTTTTTAAATATATATGCACGATAAAAATAGATTTTCTAAATCTAAATCAGAATCCGAATAATCGACTAATTCTTTTTCAATTTCATTTTATCCGCACATAATAAAAATTCGATAGTTGGTGTTTTTTGAATGGCCATCACTAATAAAGTTTCTCGATTGCGTGTGAGAGTGAATATAACAAAAATAATGAAGTATAAATAGGTAGTGGTGTGTGTTTGTGTATGTCTGTATGTCAATAGGATCTACCTAACGCGGACGAGCAGCTTCTTCCACCTGAGCTTGATGCAGCCTCTCCACACCTCGTCCGGAGGTTTGCTCTGTGATCTGTTAAGCACATATACCATATAGTTAAGTGACGTTGAGTTGCAAGAAGGCAATATGTTCAGGCTCGGGGTGTGAGTCAGGGCCGTGGGACTGGGGGGTGGGGCACTTGCCACCGCTGGGCTTATAATCCCATTGGAGTGTCGTGGTCATATTTCGCGACTTCAATCGGACCTAGGACTTAACAAGGACTTAACGCCCGGACCCCGAGGAAGACGATTCTGGGATAGGAATCAGTCTAGTACGACCCCCGTCAGTGAACCGGCCGATTCTCTCAGGCTTACAGGAGTACAGGGGGCACTGCCTGGGTGGACTCTTTTTCCTAATACTCGTGGGACCAAAAATGATCAGACCAATTTCTAGTATTAAACGTTTATAAGTTTACCTTTTCTTCCTTATGCGGGGAAGACTGTTACTCAATCAGCTGTTAAGGCAGCGGAGGCAGAAGCCACTAAAGTGAAGACGGCTAAGACGGCAGCTGCCAAAGCGACTGTCATTAAAGGCCAAGATCGCTAAAGTGATACTGGATGTGTTGGCCATTTAAAGCCGCAAACACCAACCAGCATGAGTTAGACCCAAATGACGCCAAAGGTGCTGCGTATGTGTCATCAAATGCGTCACGAAAGGACGACCTGAACGGGCCAGAGGGCGACGTAATGGAGCTAACTATTGAAGAAGAAATCGATGTCATGTTACCCATGCGCCAGAGTTAGTGGTAAGAGTGGAGAAAACTGTGGAGAACGCGGAGATATGGTGGGGAAGAGCGGAAGAGATATTGGGAAGTGTGGGGAAATAATGGGAAGAACGAGGGAATTACTGGAGAGAGCGGAATAAATAATAGGGAGAGCGGTGAGGTAATAGGCAGAGCCGGAAGATATTTTTTAAAATTCTTTATAGGTTTTAGTGGTTGAGCACAATCTCATCTGGTGTTAAATGATGATGTGGTCTAAGATGTAAACACGCTAAATCTAGAAGGGAACTGGCTCTCAAATGCAGCTGCCGGAACATACAAACAGGAGCTGGGCAATAGATTGTCAGCTGAAGACAGCTATATAGAAGCTATATAAATGGACTTAAACAACCCTACCACCGTGCTATGGTTTTGTCGTCACCATGTTTTCCTTCAACGAAAACTTCGACTCAGTTGTTAAGATTTGAATCCACATCCATCGACGCTGTGTCCGAACACGATATCAACTAAGCCACCATTATCTCGAAAAAGTGCGAAGAGCGGGAGAAGTAGTGGAAAGGAGGAGGGGAATAGTAGTGAGAGCAGGGATAGAGTGGAAGGAGCAGGGGAATAGTAGTGACAGCGGGGACAGAGTGGAGGAAGCAGAGGAGTAGTGTTACGAGCGGGGACAGAGTGGAGGAAGCATGGGAATAGTGGTGAGAGCGGGACAGAGTGGAGGGAGCAGGGGAATAGTAGTGACAGCGGGGACAGAGTGGAGGAAGCAGTGGAGTAGTGTTACGAGCGGGGACAGAGTGGAGGAAGCTGAGCAATAGTGGCGAGAGCGGGACAGAGTGGAGGGAGCAGGGGAATAGTAGTGACAGCGGGGACAGAGTGGAGGAAGCAGAGGAGTAGTGTTACGAGCGGGGACAGAGTGGAGGAAGCATGGGAATAGTGGTGAGAGCGGGACAGAGTGGAGGGAGCAGGGGAATAGTAGTGACAGCGGGGACAGAGTGGAGGAAGCAGAGGAGTAGTGTTACGAGCGGGGACAGAGTGGAGGAAGCTGAGCAATAGTGGCGAGAGCGGGACAGAGTGGAGGGAGCAGGGGAATAGTAGTGACAGCGGGGACAGAGTGGAGGAAGCAGAGGAGTAGTGTTACGAGCGGGGACAGAGTGGAGGAAGCATGGGAATAGTGGTGAGAGCGGGACAGAGTGGAGGGAGCAGGGGAATAGTAGTGACAGCGGGGACAGAGTGGAGGAAGCAGAGGAGTAGTGTTACGAGCGGGGACAGAGTGGAGGAAGCTGAGCAATAGTGGCGAGAGCGGGACAGAGTGGATGGAGCAGGGGAATAGTAGTGACAGCGGGGACAGAGTGGAGGAAGCAGAGGAGTAGTGTTACGAGCGGGGACAGAGTGGAGGAAGCATGGGAATAGTGGTGAGAGCGGGACAGAGTGGAGGAAGCAGGGGAATAGTAGTGACAGCGGGGACAGAGTGGAGGAAGCAGAGGAGTAGTGTTACGAGCGGGGACAGAGTGGAGGAAGCATGGGAATAGTGGTGAGAGCGGGACAGAGTGGAGGGAGCAGGGGAATAGTAGTGACAGCGGGGACAGAGTGGAGGAAGCAGAGGAGTAGTGTTACGAGCGGGGACAGAGTGGAGGAAGCATGGGAATAGTGGTGAGAGCGGGACAGAGTGGAGGAAGCAGGGGAATAGTAGTGACAGCGGGGACAGAGTGGAGGAAGCAGAGGAGTAGTGTTACGAGCGGGGACAGAGTGGAGGAAGCATGGGAATAGTGGTGAGAGCGGGACAGAGTGGAGGGAGCAGGGGAATAGTAGTGACAGCGGGGACAGAGTGGAGGAAGCAGAGGAGTAGTGTTACGAGCGGGGACAGAGTGGAGGAAGCTGAGCAATAGTGGCGAGAGCGGGACAGAGTGGAGGGAGCAGGGGAATAGTAGTGACAGCGGGGACAGAGTGGAGGAAGCAGAGGAGTAGTGTTACGAGCGGGGACAGAGTGGAGGAAGCATGGGAATAGTGGTGAGAGCGGGACAGAGTGGAGGGAGCAGGGGAATAGTAGTGACAGCGGGGACAGAGTGGAGGAAGCAGAGGAGTAGTGTTACGAACGGGGACAGAGTGGAGGAAGCTGAGCAATAGTGGCGAGAGCGGTGACAGAGTGGAGGAAGCTGAGGAATAGTGGTGAGAGCGGGACAGAGTGGAGGAAGCAGGGGAATAGTAGTGACAGCGGGGACAGAGTGGAGGAAGCAGAGGAGTAGTGTTACGAGCGGGGACAGAGTGGAGGAAGCTGAGCAATAGTGGCGAGAGCGGGACAGAGTGGAGGGAGCAGGGGAATAGTAGTGACAGCGGGGACAGAGTGGAGGAAGCAGAGGAGTAGTGTTACGAGCGGGGACAGAGTGGAGGAAGCATGGGAATAGTGGTGAGAGCGGGACAGAGTGGAGGGAGCAGGGGAATAGTAGTGACAGCGGGGACAGAGTGGAGGAAGCAGTGGAGTAGTGTTACGAGCGGGGACAGAGTGGAGGAAGCTGAGCAATAGTGGCGAGAGCGGGACAGAGTGGAGGGAGCAGGGGAATAGTAGTGACAGCGGGGACAGAGTGGAGGAAGCAGAGGAGTAGTGTTACGAGCGGGGACAGAGTGGAGGAAGCATGGGAATAGTGGTGAGAGCGGGACAGAGTGGAGGGAGCAGGGGAATAGTAGTGACAGCGGGGACAGAGTGGAGGAAGCAGAGGAGTAGTGTTACGAGCGGGGACAGAGTGGAGGAAGCTGAGCAATAGTGGCGAGAGCGGGACAGAGTGGAGGGAGCAGGGGAATAGTAGTGACAGCGGGGACAGAGTGGAGGAAGCAGAGGAGTAGTGTTACGAGCGGGGACAGAGTGGAGGAAGCATGGGAATAGTGGTGAGAGCGGGACAGAGTGGAGGGAGCAGGGGAATAGTAGTGACAGCGGGGACAGAGTGGAGGAAGCAGGGGGCCGCGGGCCGGCGGGGGAGGCAGAGGAGTAGTGTTACGAGCGGGGACAGAGTGGAGGAAGCGAGGGCGGGGGAATAGTGGCGAGAGCGGGACAGAGTGGAGGGAGCAGGGGAAAGTGTAGTGCGACAGCGGGGACAGAGTGGAGGAAGCAGAGGAGTAGTGTTACGAGCGGGGACAGAGTGGAGGAAGCATGGGAATAGTGGTGAGAGCGGGACAGAGTGGAGGGGGGAGGCAGGGGCGGTGGAAAGGGGAGTGTTATAGCGGGGACAGAGTGGAGGAAGCAGATGGCCCATAGGAGGGGGGGGAGGAGGAGAGAGGAGAGGAGGGGGGAGGGGAGGGGGGGTAGTGTTACGAGCGGGGACAGAGTGGAGGAAGCTGAGGAATAGTGGCGAGAGCGATCACAGAGTGGAGGGAGCAGGGGAATAGTGGTGAGAGCGGGACAGAGTGGAGGGAGGGTAGGGGAGAGAGAGTGGAGGGAGCGGGGATGACAGCGGGACAGAGTGGAGGAGGCAGAGGAGTAGTGTTACGAGCGGGACAGAGTGGAGGAAGCTGAGGAATAGTGGCGAGAGCGGTGACAGAGTGGAGGAAGCTGAGGAATAGTGGCGAGAGCGGGGACAGAGTGGAGGCAGGGAGCAGGGGAATAGTGGTGAAAGCAGGGACAGAGTGGAGGGAGCAGGGGAGTAGTAGTGACAGCGGGGACAGAGTGGAGGAAGCAGAGGAGTAGTGTTACGAGCGGGGACAGAGTGGAGGAAGCAGGGAATAGTGGTGAGAGCGGGACAGAGTGGAGGGAGCAGGGGAATAGTAGTGACAGCGGGGACAGAGTGGAGGAAGCAGAGGAGTAGTGTTACGAGCGGGACAGAGTGGAGGAAGCTGAGCAATAGTGGCGAGAGCGGGACAGAGTGGATGGAGCAGGGGAATAGTAGTGACAGCGGGGACAGAGTGGAGGAAGCAGAGGAGTAGTGTTACGAGCGGGGACAGAGTGGAGGAAGCATGGGAATAGTGGTGAGAGCGGGACAGAGTGGAGGAAGCAGGGGAATAGTAGTGACAGCGGGGACAGAGTGGAGGAAGCAGAGGAGTAGTGTTACGAGCGGGGACAGAGTGGAGGGGGGGCGGGTGTGGGGGGGCGTAGGAAGCAAGGAGTAGTGTTACGAGCGGGGACAGAGTGGAGGAAGCATGGGAATAGTGGTGAGAGCGGGAGAGCGGAGGGAGCAGGGGAATAGTAGGACAGGCAGGTGGAGGAGCAGGGGAGTAGTGTGACGAGCGGGGACAGAGTGGAGGAGCGAGGAGTAGTGGCGCAGAGCGAGAGCAGGGAATAGTGGCGAGAGCGGGACGAGTGGAGGGAGTAGGGATAGTAGTGACAGCGGGACAGAGTGGAGGAGGCAGAGGAGTAGTGTTACGAGCGGGGACAGAGTGGAGGAAGCTGAGGAATAGTGGCGAGAGCGGGACAGAGTGGAGGAAGCTGAGGAATAGTGGCGAGAGCGGACAGAGTGGAGGAAGCAGGGAATAGTGGTGAAAGCGGGACAGAGTGGAGGGAGCAGGGGAATAGTAGTGACAGCGGGGACAGAGTGGAGGAAGCAGAGGAGTAGTGTTACGAGCGGGGACAGAGTGGAGGAAGCATGGGAATAGTGGTGAGAGCGGGACAGAGTGGAGGAAGCAGGGGAATAGTAGTGACAGCGGGGACAGAGTGGAGGAAGCAGAGGAGTAGTGTTACGAGCGGGGACAGAGTGGAGGAAGCATGGGAATAGTGGTGAGAGCGGGACAGAGTGGAGGGAGCAGGGGAATAGTAGTGACAGCGGGGACAGAGTGGAGGAAGCAGAGGAGTAGTGTTACGAGCGGGGACAGAGTGGAGGAAGCAGAGGAGTAGTGTTACGAGCGGGGACAGAGTGGAGGAAGCTGAGGAATAGTGGCGAGAGGGATGACAGAGTGGAGGGAGCAGGGAGAGTGGTGAGAGCGGGACAGAGTGGAGGGAGTAGGGGAATAGTAGTGACAGCGGGACAGAGTGGAGGAGGCAGAGGAGTAGTGTTACGAGCGGGACAGAGTGGAGGAAGCTGAGGAATAGTGGCGAGAGCGGTGACAGAGTGGAGGAAGCTGAGGAATAGTGGCGAGAGCGGTGACAGAGTGGAGGGAGCAGGGAATAGTGGTGAAAGCAGGGACAGAGTGGAGGGAGCAGGGGAAGAGTAGTGACAGCGGGGACAGAGTGGAGGAAGCAGAGGAGTAGTGTTACGAGCGGGGACAGAGTGGAGGAAGCATGGGAAGAGTGGTGAGAGCGGGACAGAGTGGAGGGAGCAGGGGAAGAGTAGTGACAGCGGGGACAGAGTGGAGGAAGCAGAGGAGTAGTGTTACGAGCGGGGACAGAGTGGAGGAAGCAGAGCAGTAGTGGCAAGAGCGGGACAGAGTGGAGGAAGCTGAGGAATAGTGGCGAGAGCGATGACAGAGTGGAGGAAGCAGGGGAATAGTGGTGAGAGCGGGACAGAGTGGAGGGAGTAGGGGAATAGTAGTGACAGAGAGTGGAGGAAGCAGAGGAGTAGTGTTACGAGCGGGGACAGAGTGGAGGAAGCTGAGCAATAGTGGCGAGAGCGGTGACAGAGTGGAGGAAGCTGAGGAATAGTGGCGAGAGCGGTGACAGAGTGGAGGGAGCAGGGGAATAGTGGTGAAAGCAGGGACAGAGTGGAGGGAGCAGGGGAGTAGTAGCAGCGGGGACAGAGTGGAGGAAGCAGAGGAGTAGTGTTACGAGCGGGAACAGAGTGGAGGAAGCATGGGAATAGTGGTGAGAGCGGGACAGAGTGGAGGGAGCAGGGGAATAGTAGTGACAGCGGGGACAGAGTGGAGGAAGCAGAGGAGTAGTGTTACGAGCGGGGACAGAGTGGAGGAAGCGAGCAATAGTGGCGAGAGCGGGACAGAGTGGAGGGAGCAGGGGAATAGTAGTGACAGCGGGGACAGAGTGGAGGAAGCAGAGGAGTAGTGTTACGAGCGGGGA